>CAUYQU010101055.1:0-45591 GCA_963574635.1 Cheracebus regulus
TTTGATTTGCATTTCTCTAATGACTAGTGATGATGAGCATTTTTTTATATGTTTGTTGGCCTCATATATGTCTTCTTTTGAAAAGTGTCTGTTCATGTCCTTTGCCCATTTTTGGATGGGTTTGTTTGTTTTTGTTTTGTATATCTGTTTTAGTTCTTTGTAGATTCTGGATATTAGCCCTTTGTCAGATGGGTAGACTGCAAAATGTTTTTCCCATTCTGTTGGTTGCTGGTTCACTCTAATGATTGCTTCTTTTGCTGTGCAGAAGCTCTGGAGTTTAATTAGATCCCATTTATCTATTTTGGCTTTTGTTGCACATAAATGGTAAAAATTATATACTTCAGAAGAAATACACACACATATGCCACTGACATTTAGAAAATAATATATTTGGGGAAACATTGTCTTTCTGTGATAATCACCTTAAACACCAGTATAATGGCATGTTTTAATCAGGACACTAAATAAAAGTTCATTATTCAAAATGTATCTCAATAAAGGAAACAATTTCAGTTTTCTATGAATGATTCCTATAGAACCTATTCACATGTCAAGTACTTACCATATTATTCTCCCACAAAACAATATAAGGTAGAAATTTTTATTAACGCCTTTTACTTCATATAACACTATTCAGTCACAAAGTCTTGCCAACTCCATTTCTGAAATTGTTTCTGAATCTTTGCCTTTACCAGTTCTTAGTTTCTGTAGTCATTTCATTTCCTTAGATTTCTTTTAGTCCTGGCGATTATTTCCATTTAACGTGCCTACTGCAGTATCTCCTGATAGTCTGCCTTAAAGCTCCACCCTCTGCCATTGCACGTTCACGCTCCAATCTGAGTTATCTTTCTAAAATACAGATTTGGTTGTTCCTAAAAGCCTTTGCCTTTTCACCGTTGTTTAGAAAAAATGAGATCATTTTTTGAAAAATTAATTTAAGGATATTAACATCTGACCATTGCTGACCTGTTCAACCCAATTCTTGCTGATTCTCTTTCTTTTATTTCTACCATACGTTCAATGACTGCCTCATGATCTATCATCTTGCTCTATGGCTTCCAAATCTATGGCTCTGATCATGCTGTTCCTTCTGCCTAATGTTCTAGAAAGACCAGTTCATATCACTTACTTTATGGAAAAATTGATATTACACAATATAGTACAACTTTTCATATGCTCTTAAAACATAAGAGCGTAAGAGGATACCCTTATGCTAAGAGCATACTTTTATACTCTTAGATCATGGATTATCTTATTCATATTTCTACACCCAGGAAATGGCATATGGTCTATCATATAATAGAAGTATGGAATATGGGATACTTGTTAATGTAATTTTTGAAAATAATAATTTTACATTTCCTTAAACTTGTAGCTTATGGGCCAGGGTCTGGCCACCAAAAGACAAATAGAGACAATGTTTGGGACTTTCTGTGATGGAACACTTTTTTCCAATTTATTATTCAAATAGCAGATGAAAGACATTCTGCCTGCCACCTTGAACCATAGAATTGGTATCATATCCTGAAGCATCACAGTAAGATGAATTTTTAAAGCTGGCCTGTGCTGATACAGATGATATTTTTTAAGCTGCCAGTCTTAAGTTTTCAAGAATATATATATATATTTTTTGTATGTATGTATATATGCACACACACACATATATGTGTGTGTATATTCATATATACATATGTGTATGTATATATGAACATATAATTTAATCTTCACCTCACAGGTTATAAAATATCAAGTCTAGGATGGGCATGGTGGCTCACACCTGTAATCCAAGTACTTTGAGAGGCTGAGGCAGGAGGATCACCTAAGGTCAGGAGTTTGAAACCAGCCTGGCCAACACGATGAAACCCCATCTCTACTAAAAACACAAAAATTAGCCAAGCATGGTGGTGGGTGCCTGTAATCCAAGATACTCAAGGAGCTGAGACAGGAGAATCACTTGAATCCAGGAGGTGGAGGTTGCAGTGAGCTGAGATCATGCCACTGCACTCCAGCCTGGGCAACAGAACAAGATTCCATCTCAAAATAATAAATAAATAAATAATAAAATATCAAATTTAGGAGAAATAAGTTTCTAAAATAATACAAGTAAACATTACAATATCAAGAAACATTGTATAGGTTTATGAATTATATGAAACAAAGCACAAAAACTTTAAAAAGTTTCATATATTCAGCATCCTAAAATTAAGAATTGGTCTTCCAAAAAACACAATAAAAGCAATAAGAAAGATCAGATGAGATCCAGCACATTCAGGATGGTATGGTAATCATTGCACAATGTATATGTATATCAAAATATCACATTATACACATTAAATATATACAATTTTTATTTTTCTATCAAGCCTCAACAAAGCTTGCAAAGAAAACCAGTAGGAAATTTAACCACAATAAGTGAAAATATGTTTGTAATATGCATAATTGTGAGAGTACTATTATCCATATTATATTTTTTGAAAATTTCTGTAAATCAAAAAGAAAGAACACACAACATAATTAAAGTAACAATAGGCATTTCACATAAGCGAATAAAATATGACTCATAAACATATAAACACAATAGTGAATGATACATAAAGATCAGTAATAAATATTTATCGAATGAATAAATAAATGAATAGAATAGCAGAAATGACAGAGAAATGAAAAATGGAAAATAAATCTAGCCTGAAATATGTTTTATGTCCAATAAGTTGTCAAAAGAAGTCTAAAATGTCAAACTTGGCAATGATAAATCCAAATGAGAGCCAAAAGTAGTTTACCTACATTAGACAACAATTTGGCATAATCTTCTGAAGCTGAACTTCACAGTTCTACATCCAGATATATAGCCTAAGTATGTATTCATGCTCATGTGCAGCAGGAGACATGTATGCAAATATTCACAGAACTATTAATTTTAACAGAAAACACTGAAAGCAACTTAACTTTTTTTTGGCAGCAGAACGTATAACAAATGGCTGTCCCTACATACACACATATACACACACCCCTACACAATTGATAGCATATCATAGTGAAAATGAATGACATTCAGCTACCTTCAATAAGAATTACTCTTGAAATGCAATTGTAAATGAAGAAAGGCAAGTCACAGGAATAGAGATGGAGCAGGCTTTTTGTTTTTCTACATAACCTTAGAACAAGCAAAAACAAACAATATAGTATTGAGAAATGCCCTTTTATGTGTCAAAACAACTTTAGAAAAATGAAGAAATAATAAACACAAAGTTCAAGATAGTGGTTACCTCTTTAGTGAGGGAGTGCATGCTATCCAGGAGACATAAGAAGTAGTTCAAACAGTGTTAATAATTTCTCATTCTTGATGGTGGATTCTAATATGTTTACATATTGTTGTAATATGTAAGTTACAGCTACTTTACATATATGTTATTGAATCAAATATACCATAAGGTAAAAATGTTTTATATAGACAATGGAAAGGACTAGATTCCCAAAAAACAGAAAAAGAATGTAACCTTCCCTCAAGTTCTTATTTTCTTTCATGATTCACACAATCTTTATCATCTATCCTTAATTCTAATCTCATTTAAAATAATCTAAAACTTCCCTAATGTATAAAAATTTGACATCTTTTTATCTTTTAAGTTATTCAGAATTCCATCACCTAATGGTTACTAAAGTCTGTATATCACAGAAACTATAAAAATTTAACTACTAAAACAATTGTTAAATTAGTTTTAGATATCCAAGGGTTAAATCTTTGCAGTCCTTAGGGAGCTGGCTATCCTTTAGAAGTAGAGGCAACAAATCCAGGAAAGGAACATCAATACCTGATGAATTCATACTTTTGTCATGTTGCTGGACAAGCTCCAGACCAATATCTTTATACTTTAAGATTTTATTTATTCTTGATAAAAGCATACAGCATGAATTCAGCTTATGTTGTTAAAAATTTATACTGTGGCCCAAATAATATGATTGGCTCTGGAGTTGTAAAAATATCTCTTTATGGAATATACAGTCTACATTTTAAATTGCACATTACAGCCAACATATTTAATTAAAAGGATGCATATTATTATGTAACATGCACATATCTCAGCAGAAAAATTTTACACCTATGATAAATGTAACAATCTCTATTCTAGGATGGGAAAACAGTAAGATATGTGAAACTCTTTCTAATTTAGAAAAATTCTTCTCTGTGTTTTTACCAAAGTTATTTCTAGGTCCTTGATTAATCTTTATTCCCCACTCCAAAGCTTTAGCTTCCCATTTTTTGTTTATTGTTTGTTTCTGGTTGTTGTTTGGTTTTTATTTCCTATAACTTGGACTTTTAGAAATTAATACTGTTAAGGAATTAAGAAACTGCTGGCTACTCACATTTACCTTGTCCCCACATGCATTGATGACAAAGCACAGTCAACTTAAATAGAAGAGGGAGGCACTTAGGAGGAGCAGAGTATTGGGATTAACGTGCATATGAAAAGGACAAAACATATCTTGTTCTATCTCTTAGGGAATATTCCATGGGGTAGGATAGGAGTGCTTGAGCCCTCCAAGCAAGTACCTTCTTACAGTATCTTTTATTAATATGAATACACAACTGTTCCTATAATTAATTGAAGATTGTAGATCTTAAATCACAGATAATTTTATGACATTATTTTAATGTGATTGCTTCACTTTTTTTTGCACAAGTGCTGTTGGAATTAAGACAGAGCATTTGCTTGTAAACTATATAATGTTAAGGAATTACTATTATATTCATATGAATAGGAGGCAGGGAAATATCAGGTAGAAAAGGGTGGGGTCCCTGGTGGGGACCCTGGTGGGGTCCCATGGGCCAAGTCTGGACCCATGGCCTTGAGGGAAAACATGCATTCCTGTTTTCCTGCACAAATATTGCCTTTTCAAAAACCACCCAGGCACACCACACACCCCCATCCTGTACCCATAAAAACCCCAGGTTCCATTGGCAAAGTGGAGTGGTGTAGCAGAGAAGGAGACAAAAGAAGCATCTGAATGTCAAGAGAAGAAGAAGCTGGACACTGCAGTCTATCCTCAGTCAGAAAGGAGTTTGGATGGGGATGGTTGGAGAGGAGTTCAGCCTGTTTCATTCAGGGATGGTCAAACTCCAGGAGAAGACCATCTTACCACTCCATCCCCTTTCTAGCTCCCCATCCCACTGGGAGGCACTTCCACTGCTCAATAAAATTCTCCACATTCACCACCCTTCAGTTGGTTTGTGTGGCGTGATTCTTCCTGGACGGTGGACATGAAGTCAGGCACCAAGAGGGCAGGTGCATAAGGCTGTTATCCTGACCCTCCACTGAGCTGGTTACCACTTAGCCGTCTATGGATGGCAAAGCCAAAAGAGCACATTGGGGCTCCAGTGCTCACAGGCAACACCTAGATGCTGTCCGGCAATCAGTCGGGGGCCAATATGGGATTTGTTTCTGCTGGTTCCCAAAAGCGCTCGCCCCATTTCTGCACCTGCTCACCTGCATGCTCCATCTCCTTCAAGGGTTTTGAGAGCTGTGGGCTGAGTAAGTGAGTCACCCCTTCACAAGTTCTGTGAAGGAGTCAAGGGAACTATCATGTCTCAATATAGAGATCCTATTGGAGCTACTAACACAACTATTCTTCCTATCCCACCCAGATGAGAAAACTCAAGTACTCCTCTAGGTCCAAGCTGCTTAAATCACAGCCACCTCTCTCTTCACCATCAATCTGAGCTACATAGAGTCTGGAGTGGTGAGGACGGCTAATAGTCCTTTTCTCTTCCTTAGGCACAAGATCCTTTTATCTCCAATGATGTTTCACTGTGGGGCAGCAAATGGAGGAGGCTGCATTAAAAGTCTGCTTTCTTGTCGTCAGAGATATTGTGAATCTGTTCACAAGGGAAGGGCCAACTCGAGGGAAAGAACCTGCTCTTGGTTTCTTTTTTGAATTAGGAAATCAATTTTTAATCACACTAAATTAACAACTAAATATTTTCACAGCTATAAATAATTAAATTGTTGTATGTGCTAGAAAGAAAGGAAAAAGTACAAGGTATTAGAAACTTCTGTAACAAAGAGTTTTAAATAAATTGTGGGTTCTCTGAAAAATGTTTAAGCTTGAAATGAAGATATGCTTGCATTTTGCTTATAGAAAAGTAAACCACACAGTATAACAGGGAGAATCTATAAATTATGCATTATTATTAACATCTAATTTTCTCCAACTCTGAGAGAAGCTAGTGGGATGCCTTTCTCAATTCCTCCTTTCCTTACACTGTGAAAAAGTCATACCAAACCACTCTTCCCTCTCAAGATTGAAGCCTCATCTACTGTAGCCAGCCCTTTTATATTACAGTATTTTTTCATATTTATTTCTACTAAGGTGATGTTTGTCACATAAAGATAAGATGTTTTTTCTTATTCATTTGCTTTGCTTTGCTAGAACCTCATAGTTGGTACCTGATACAAAGTAAATTATCAATAAATATCTAGTTAACATGGCATTGAGTGTCACTTAGCTGTTCATTTTCACCACTATACTATTCATCATATTTACATAGAGGCTTACAAAATATTTCTTCATAATCCAGAATTACAGTAGTCAGCTACAAAGTGATCACCATACAGAATTATTTGACATTCATCTATTCAAAATGACAATCACTGATCCAGAACATAAGATCTTCCACCAGTTATTTTTCAGCATTTTAATTACAGTTATATTGTTATAAGTTATCAAAATCAGAAATACTAAATAAAAAGGAACAAAGATTTAACTATTGCTTTTCAGATACTCTGCTACATTCTGTAATATATATATATATATATATATTTCATTTTAAAATGTCTCATTTATATTAGTCAGAAAATATCATCCATGGTGGGTAGATTTTAATTTTAGCACTGCCCTAAATCTATCTAGAAGTCATTCAAATTTAAATCATTATAACTGTCGACCAGCACTTTAACTCTGCATCTGAGATTTGAAATCATCTAAAAATTTCCTCATCGTACACTATACAGTGTTGATATATGCATTAGCGCTCATAAATGTAAGATTTTTCCTAATAATTAAAACCTCTCTGTATATCATGGTAAAACATATATCTTTTAAAAATTCTCTTTGAAAGTATAAAAATGTACATATTCTAATATTTCTAATAAGTGATACATCTCTCTGTGAAATAACTTCTAATGAAGTAATTCTTTTCGAAATACAAAAAGTTACAAAAATTTTGATTTTACTTAGCACAGTTCTACAGCTCTCCATCTTTGATACACTTTCAATTAATTTTTCCTATCATAGAGTAAATTTTGTGAAGAATTAGTATTGCTAAACTAAAGATCTCCCTTTTATCAGGGATGGTGTTGTACAATCAGCCTAACACTCTATCCTTGGACTCACACATATCTGAATGTGTTATCACTCGGACAGTCTTGTAGCATCAGACTCAACCCAGACACTGAGACTGTACAGAACTTTCCTTATCAGCAAGACTTAACTCTGAATTCAAGTACTGAAGGTGTATTCGTCAAGTCAGTTGTGTTGCTGGTCCTGTGATCTTCAACTTTGATTTTCCTAATTGCTTGTTTCTTTTTACCACTACTGTCACTCTGAATGCTGAATGGCACCTCTAGTAAATGGCTCCTCTAGTTGGATGATGATCCCATTCCCTTTGGAATACACTGATAATTTGCTCTTAGTAAAGTTTCTGGGACGTGGACTTCAACCTCAGACCTCAGCAAAGAACCTGGTGGCCCCGTATCCCTGGAATTAACAGTGAAAGGGTATCTGTGGATTACATCCTTTCTAGACTTCATTAACTCCTCCTCCTAGCCCTTTAGTGAGATCTTTCCAGATCACATTTCCTGCCCCATCAATTCTGTCTTTGCTGATTATTAAAATGTCTTGTCACTGTGTCTAAATCAATCTATTTCTGTTGAGTTGTGCTTCATTATCAAAATATTTTATAAGCAGAAATAGTAGATAGCTAAAAAGGAAGGTAGCAGGAAGAGGAATTAGCAAAGAGAAATGAGGCAGCATATTTATGAAGCCTTGAGTTTCAAAATTATAATTCTTGACAGTTTTCTCTATTGCATTTCACAAAATCATATTTTATTTCTAAATTAGTCTTTCTTCCCATGTCATGAGGCATTTAAAGACCTAGAGGCTTTCTAATGTCTAGACTCATCTTTTCCAATTCGTATTCCATGTAACCATCCACATGATCTTCCTAATTAGCAAATCTGACCTGTTCCTTTGATGGCTCTTATTTTTGAACGATTACATGCCAGTTTCTTGATGTGACAAATAGCCCCCTCAATGAACTCACCTCAATTCCTTGTTCCTTCTGACCTGCTACCATCTTCCCACATTTTATCATTGAAAAATTCCAAACTTTCTCCACATAGCATTTGATTACATCTGTGGTGTACTGTGGCTGGCTCCTACAGGCTCTTATTGGCACCTAAAAACTAACTGCTAAATATTTAAGAATTTTATCAATCATTATAAAATAATTTGGCAGCTCAAAGTTAGTGATGGTGGAAATATGTACTATGGAAATTAACAAATGCTACCAATCAGGGTTTCTTCCCTCTCAATAGGCAGTTTACCAGCACTGAAAATTTCTCTGTACTTCAGGTGATAATATCCTAAATGATGTTAGTGTTCCCATGTCCTTCCATTAAGAGGCCTGAAGAGCAGAGATAAAAATGGAAGCCAGAGAAAAACCTGCAAGACCAATCCTACTTAGTGTATAAAGAAATGCTTAGTCAAGGTCTTGTGATGGAAAAAAGGGTACAAAGTATAAATGAAAATTTAAAAACTTGCATTATGAATAAATATAACAGCTATAATAGCAATACAAACAACAAAAACTCTTTTGTTTGGAGATTATATGTATATGTAAATTATTTTGCTGTTGCACCAGAAGTTAATTAGATTTAACTACGATGTAGCTCTTGTTAAATATTTCTAAATAAGATAATTGATTTTTGATTTGTACCTCACAACATAATGTTTATACAATATAGTACCCAAAATAATATTCCTACTTTATCTTTTGTTGGTTAAGCCTGTAGTAAGTACGATCATAGCATGGCTAGTAATTCTTTCCATCATCTTCAGACTTTAATACTTATATTTATTATGGTTTATATAAGAATTTCCAATGTCCTAATGTGAAAAATATAAGTTCTGCATGTATATGATGAGTGTTCACTGAGAGATTTTAGATTTGTGATTGTTTAACTTAGGCAGTAGATGTATACTCACTTTTTAATCCTCTTGTTATTTGGAAAGTTTTAAAGTAAGGCAATTAGAGTAATTTTCCTTTCCACTAGCATAAATCATTGACAAAAAACTGTTTACAAAACACAGCATATATATTTACTGTAGAAAGTTTTCAATATTCTGGTGTAGGATACTGTCCTAAAGATATCCTGAATTTCGAAGTAGATTTCTTAATTGAACTGGATACATATTCTGGGTTTAAGTTTTGCAGTCTTTTAACCTCATGCTGTAACACACTCAACAGAGATGATATAGTTTATTATTTCTTTACCTAGTAAACATAGACAGAAAATGACAACTTCTAAACTTTTAACTTTTGCCCGTATCGATAATGTAGGTATGTTAATCCGTTCTTGTGTTACTATAAAATCATACTGAAGCTAGGTAATTCATAAAGAAAAGAGATTTAATTGGCTTCTGGTTCTGTAGACTTACAGGAATCATGGTGCTGTTATTTGCTTCTTGTGAGGCCTCAGGAAACCTGCAATCATGGTGAGAGGCAAAGTAACACTTTGAGCATGGTAGCAAGAGAGAGGGTATGTAGTGAGCATGGTAGCAAGAGAGAGAGAGGGAGGAGGTGCCCTACTCTTTTATCAACCAGATCTCAGGTGAACTAACTCACTCATCACCAAGGGGATGGCTCTAAACCATTTAGGAGGGATTGTTCTTCATGATCTAATTCCTCCCAGTAGGCCCCACCTCCAGAGCTGAGGATTACATAGCAACATGATACTTAGAAGAGACAAACACCCAAACAATATCAGTAGGTTATATGTAATACTTGTATTGGCCTGTTAACTTGACACATGACAGATAGGAGAGAATAAATGATAACCAAGATAAAAATTATCCAGAGCTTTCAATGTTTATGTATGCTTAAGATGATAAAACATAAACAGAGCTTGTTTTTGAGAAGCCCTGTAACTGACCCAAACCCATGCAGCTTTCCCAAATTGCAGGGCCTTTTAATCTTTATATAGCATCTAAACATAATTTTAGTTGCTTTCTCATAACAAGCATCCTAGGCATTTCCTAGCATCTGGTGATAAGTGACATGCCACAAGTGATGATGAAAATACATTTAAACATTGTGATGTGTTTGATTCCAGAAATGAATGAGCACCCAGGCATTGACTGTGGTGAAATACTTTTTCCTTCCACAGAGACAATTTTTAAGAAGGACCTGGAGGTTATCATGGCTTAGTGCCTCTCTGACTTCCAAAATTTTACAGATTCCACTCACCCTTCTCAAGATCTGCTCATTTAATTGACTTGAAATTCATTAATACATTCAGTCATCAAATACTTATTAAGCACTTTTTATGTAACAGGCATTTATCTAGGCACTGGAAATTCAGACCAAGAATGCTGCCTTCAAGAAGTTTACATTTTGTTGGAGGAAAGACATAAAAATGAATAAGTAAATAAATAGGTAAACATATATACATTTAATGTGTGGTAGAAATAAAGAATCACCAGTTACAATTTAGTCCAGGCACCGGCTTCTCTGGAATGACTTCCTTGATGACACTGGTCTGTCTTCTGTTCCATTCCTAGATACTCCCCTTCCTTTCACTAAAGCAGCAATTCCATATTATTGTCAACATTTCTTTAGGTTTGTCTCTGCCCAGTAGACTCCAAGAAGGCAAGGGTCATATTTTCCCAAAATTATTTTTCGAAATGACTAGCCCAATTTATTGGTCATGACATATATGATAAAATAGCTATAATTTATCGAGTGCTTAGTAAATTCAAAAATCTGTTCTAAAACCTTTACATTTATATCAGTTTTCTATTGCTGCATAACAAATTACCAAAAATTTAGTGGGTTACACACATACATTTATTATTTCATAATTTCTGAAGGTCAGAAATCTAGGCACAGTTTAACTAGGTTTTCTGTTGAGGGTTTCACAAGGCTGCAGTAATGGTGTCTGCAGAGATGTGTTTTTAGCTGAAGACTTGACTGGGGAAGAATGTGCTTCCAAGCTCATTGATGTGTTGGCAGTATTCATTTCCTTGTAGCTATATGACTTAGGGCCCTGGCTTCCTACTGCTATTAGCTGGAAGCTCCTATAAATTACTACAAGTTACTCACAGTTTCCTACCACGTAACTCTTTCTGTATGCAGTTCATAACATTGATGTTTGTTTTTTCAAAGTCAACCAGTTATTGTCTCTAGTCTGCTAAGGAAAAATCACATAAGGGAATGTAGTCATTTTCCATCATCTTTGCCATATCCTATGGTTAGCAACACATGAGAAGTTCTACCTCTGCTCATGGGGAGGGGATTTCATAATGGCATAATGCACTGGGGGCCATCTGAAAATTTGCCTGCCTTACCATGTATTGTCTCATTAAATCCTCACAACTCTATAAGGCATGGGCTATCATCATGAAGTTAATAAAGTCTAAGACATCAGCTAGTAAAAAGCCAAGTCAAATGCATGTTCACCAAATTTATAAGTAAGGTAGAAAAAAAGTAAACGAATGCATTAATGTTGATCCAGCTTTTCCCATTACAAGCAATATGAAATGCACCTGTGTAATTAATAAAAATCTACCCCTCACAGCATGCTACTTAAACTAAGTATCTGAGAAAGGATCAAATACTTGTGTCTCATATGCCTATTCGGTGGAATAGAAGCAGGAATTTCCTGAGATATTTAATTCATTTTATTTCACTTTCTTCACTTTGATTTTGTGTGTGTGTTTTTATGTATTCAATTCCAATAACTTAAAATTATTTGTAGTATTAATCCATTGTAAAGTTATTAAATAATTTGATGATATCGTGTTACATTATTTTGATAGACTTATTTGTCTATGCATGCATTCATTCATTCATTGTATACCTTCACTAATAAGAATATTACTTCTTTGAGAGCTAGACTTATTTGTTTTAAACACTATTGTGTCCTGAGAGCCTATCAAATAGTAGGCACTCAGTAGGTACTCAAAAAATAACTCTGAATGACTTGACTGAATCAAATAACATACTAAAACAATAATTTCAAATTTATTGTCATTATTTTTCTTTTATTCTGACATTGTTGTTGCCGCCACTCTTTGCTATTTGTATTTAAAATCCAAACTTTATCTAGAATAAATTAGTGGAATTAATTCTCAAGCTTCATTTGGCTTTAATGCACAATCAAACAAAATGTATTTTGAATTTTTTCTGTTGTTTAAACATCACCAGCATTTAATTAAATTTCAGATAGCTAATATTGGAAGGAATGTGTTGCTTTGCCAAAACATAATCCACATAGATTTAAAGAAAAGTTGTGTTTTCCCATGTTGGCTTAACTCTGAAGGTCTAACTTATAAACTGTTCCTCTGATCTCTGAAGACATACTCATTTTTATGATGTATTTCATATAATCAAACTAACTAAATGATTTTCGAAACAAGATTCTGACAGCATTTTTTTCCCCTCTTCCATTTTCAGCTAGAAAATATCCAAATCATTTATCTTGAGGTAGATCATTCTTGTAGTGTATAGCAATAAACTCATGGCTAACATATAGTGTTATTTAGCTGTGTAACAGAAAAGATTAATCAAGCAACAAAATGTCATTATAAAAAAAAAAACATTTTAAACTGAGTTTTCTTTTCGCTCACTTATGGGCATCTAGCCAAATTCATCTGTAGCTGACTTAAAGAAGGACATGTGGAAATAAAAAGCCAAACTCTTAAATTATCAGTGGCATTTGCTATATTTGAGATGCCACACTGGCTTCCCATTTCTTGTGAAATGTAAATATTTCCTTTTAATGATAAATTACATTGTCGTTTTAATTTCCATGTAGGTATGAAGTGAATTTTTTTGGTGTTCATTAAAAAGAGTAATGTCACCAACATTGCCAATAATAGTCATGCTCGACCTCTTCCTATTGGCCACCCAAGACTTACAGTAAATGATTATGTCTTCTAGACCTCTCTGAAAAGGGAAGGTTTTAACTCATGAGTGGGGGAACTTATAGGAAAGACTTTAGTAAATGTTGTAACTTACAAAGACTACTTTGGCCTTATTGAATCTCTGGATATGTTAGAATTATCTTAGCATTAGGGCAAATACTCACTGGCAGGAAAAATAACATCTTAACAACAATAGCTATTATTGTGTTTTGAATTCATATAAGTACTATTGTAGTTAAATTAAGAGAAATTTTTTAAAACTTATAGTAGCTTTCCATCAAATTTTTAAAAACTTTAAATGAAACAGTAAAACAATAGTGTAAGGAATGAGGATCAACTACTGCTTTTGATATGAAGCCTTTACCCTTGAAATATTAAAGACTATTGCATTATCTCATACCTCAAACAGAAGAAACTAACATTAATCACATGCTAAATTTTAGGTAAGCACTCTACTTATGAATTATTGAGTCACTTTGTGAAGAAGGTACGACTTATCTCAAGGTCCTGCATATGAACACAGACCTGTTTAATTTTAAAGCCTTTGCTTCTCCAATTGACCTAAACTGTGCAGTTTCTGAACCAATTTAACCTTTGTCTTATCTATATGTATCCTCAAAGACTGTAAATATTCTTTCTTTTTTTTTTTTCCTGAGATGGAGTCATGCTCTGTCACCCAGGCTGGAGTGCGGTGGTGCGATCTGAGCTCAATGCAACCTCTGCTTCCTAGGTTCAAGCGAATCTCCTGCCTCAGCCTCCCGAGTAGCTGGGACTTCAGGCATGAGTCACCGTGCCTGGCCAAGACTGTAGGTTTTCAGCAGCTTTCCAGAACTTATTAATGCTGCTCCCATTTTATGGGGGTCATATCATAACTTATTTGTTTGTTCTGGTTGTATATTTATGCATATACATCTTCAGTTTACAAATTGAACAAGGAACACATTCTCATAACTTTCTCAAAACCTGCTGGATATGTGACACATTAATTTGGAATACATTTGTATAAATTAACATGCTAAGTATGTAAACTAAAATTCAGACTAGCTAGCAGTATGAATTCCACTTCATTTATATTTCCAGGGCATAAATTAATTTTTTTTACTGAAATAGGACAATCCTTCCTTAATGAGTTTTATATTAAAATAATGAATGTAATGGTAAACATGAAGCCACAGAGATTGTTTACACTGGTAACTGTTCATAAAATTAGTATTTCTTTAGTTCCCAGGGATCGTAGCTAAATCGTTTATTAGCAGACACAAACAAATTAATCTGTTGGAAGAAAATATAAGCACAATATCCTTTGAAATTTTCATGCATGATAAACACTACATTATTCTGCCAAATTTATATTGAGCAGAGAATAGTACTGAGTACAATTCAACAAATGTGTATTAAATGTTTACCATTATTCTGATAAATATTGTTTCCAAAAACATCAGCTTCTGACCTCAAAGAACATAACACCTATTACAGAAAATAGACAAGTAATTTTTTAAGTGAGTCCTAAGGGCCTAATATTTCTATAAAAATGATGCAAAGTGCTATGAGAATTTAAAGGCGTGAGAACTAACATTGAGTTGAGGTAATTAAGAAGTGCTTTAAATAATGTCTGCCACTGAGATCTATCTTTAATAATGCGTCTTCATGATATGAAGGTAGATTAAGAGAAAGGTCATTGTACTATGAGTATAGCTTGAGCAATGATATAAAGATTAAAAGCATTGATTATGTTTGGGGAATAAATAGTAGCATTTGACTACAAAACATGTCATTCATTATTTACCATAATTTAAGGTGTGCTTACTATGTTTTTGGCATTCTTTTAGGGACTGGGAATATAATAATGAACAAAAGAGTTTGGTTTTCTGTGATGCAATATAATAGACCTACAAGAATGCAAATAATTGAATGAGCCACATGAAGCAGGTTGACAAAGTAGAAGACTCAGTAACAAGGAGTCTTGAATTTAGCTTAGGTGGTTGTTTATCATTAGGTTTTAATTTAATGCTTTAGAAAGTTGTAAGTGATAGGGTAGTCACTATAGTATGAAAAAATTAGCATATGGCTGTGTATGATGCATTAGAATTAAAGAAACAGTAGTGAAGTCAATTAGAAACCTGCTACAAGTGGTTCAGGCATATGTCACAAATTAATCCAATGGCTACAGAGATGGAAACATAAACAATTGTGTGAAATACATTAAAATAAAAAGTTTATGAGTCTTTCCAACTGGCTAAATGTGCAGGAATTAAAAAATATAAAGTCTTATAGATATAAGTACTAATATCTAATCCTTTAATATTAGAGAAAGAATTGTGCCATTATCTGCCAAGCCAAAAAATAATCAAATGATGGTTTAAAAGAGAAGGTAATAAGTCCAGGGTTTATCATTTGAGAAATAATCAGGCTATACCAAAGATAAGGTACAGCAGGCAGTGTGAAAGTGCATGCCAGTGAGTGAGCAATTAAAGCTAGACATATAAGAAGACAGAGTTATTTGCCTTGATTTACTGACATTAAATTGAATGTCCCTTGGGACTGAGCATGGAAGGGAAGAATGAAAAGTCCTGGGAGTTCTACATTGAAAAGAGTTAGAGAAGGCTAGGGTTATTGTTAGGCAGAATGTGGGTGAGGTTATGCTTTTAAAGTACTTTATTCTAGGGGATAGAGGGCGAAAAACAAAGCTACTAAGGAGACAAAGAAGAAATAGTGCACCGTAAAAAGAGTATAAGATTGGTGGCATGCGGAAATGAAGAAAGTGTGATTAACAATAACCCATTCTATAAAAGTCAAAGAGAATAAGAACCATAAATAAATCATTTAACTGTAGATTAAGAGGTCATTTCTAAGGTGAATTTTTGAAATGCAGTAAAACCAACAAAGATAGATGCTGAAGAATGCATACTATATGATTTAATTTATATAAAGATCAAGAACAGGAAAATCTCATCTATCATGGTAAAGATTATAATATTATTCCTGAGGGATGAGATGTAAAGGAAACTTCTGAGGATGCCGGAAATGCTCTAAGTTTTGATCTAGGTTGTTACAAGGGTGTGTATATATGTAATAATTATTTTAGTTATATGCTGAAGATTTGTGTAATTCACTACAAATAGCTTATATAGCAATTAAAAGTGATTTTTTTAAAAAAAGGAAAAAGGGAAGAAAGGAAAGAAAACAAAACAAAAAATAGAAATCTGACCCATAATGGTTTTATTGAACAATGGATCCAGCTTCATGTAAAATTAAGCATATCCCCAGACCCAAAAGTAACATATGTTACTAAATTCCCTGTATTGTTTGTGCTAGTTTAGGCTACATATTCTGTTACTGGCAATATAAAGCTACCTAAATCATAGAAATACAGGTTAAAAAGGCTTAAGTATCATTTTGCAATTTGAATAATAATTTGTTATAACTAATAACTTTAGTATTAAATATTTTTTATATTAAAAATGGAAATTCAGAAGTGCTATGTATTCCATGAATTCAACTTAATGTTATAAAGCAGCCTGTTAATTATTTGACAGTATTAGAGTGTAAGGACAAAAAAATCATAAAACTATTAAGTACAAAATATAATTTCTAGTTGATTATATACAAAAGATATGTTCATATTATTGAACAATAGATTTTCACATAACAGTTTTTAAGAACTAAAATGAATACAATGTTCAGTATAAATTTTAAAATATAAAACACATGAAATTATGTGTATATATACATGTTTGTGTATGTATATATATATATTTATGTGGAGGAAATTATCAAATTAATCTGTAAACTTAATATATACCAGAGGGAAACATGCACATAGATTCTATGGAAGTTGATAAAACTGATTTTAAAGGTGCTTATAAAATTAAAATATAATAAGAACATAAAGCAACATGAAAATAAGAGAAATTTGTTTAAAATATAACAATATATAAAACATGTTTATATTTAAACAAGTATGATGAAGGGCATAGGATAAAATCAGTATAGTAGAATTAAACATCTAGAAAACTACGAATTTACATGTGGTACATTGTTACATGTATGTATGTCAAATCAAATTACTAGGGTTATTCAACAAATTGGGATAAGGTAACTTTTATTGTTGTTTTTACTGTTGAAGAGACCTAATTAATCTATCAATTAATGCCATGTAAAGCAAAAAGCATATAGATTTAAGACCTATTTTTCTAGCATATGAAATTATTAATAACAATGCAAGATAGATATGTTTGTTACTTGGATTAGAAAGTCTTTTTAAAATAAGACAAAATAAGCAAAAGCCATAACAAAACAGAATAAATTAATCATCTTACATTTTTCTACAAATCATGTCTATCCAACAAGAAATGTCATGAACCACTTTTAAAACTATGAGCTAACACATAAAAGGATGTGAGTGTGTTTGTATGTGTATGAGCTGATCAGACATTTAGAGTAAGAATAGATCTTTTATTCATACCTTAAGACAACAAAATAAAACTCAAAATGAATCAAAAGCAAACAAAAGCCACTTCCTAAAATAATAGTAAACTAAAATTACAAAGCATTTGAACAAATATAGTGCCAAGAATGAGAGCCAGCAAACTGAATATTAAAATAGTAATTCAAACAAGATGATATTAATTTTACCAGATAGCTTGAAAAAGCCTTTTTAAACAGCTCCTTGAGGCTACTTTTAAAAATTAAATAGAATTTTGCTATTCACTTAGGATGTAGAAAGGTGAAAAAAATGTGGTGCCACAAATAAAGAAGTTGTCTCTAGATGAATTGAAAACATATGAGGCACTAATCATAATGACAGCAAACCCCAAAACCTAAATAGATTAACTCAAACTATGAAGTAGAGGAATGACAATGAGAAGAATATATCCAACACATTGTCTAGAGACAAAACTATCATGAGAAACCAGACTCAGACACATGTTTAAACTATAAGATAATTTATATTAAATGTCTGACTAATATGGTAAATGCTCTAGGGGAGATGAACAATATTTATAGATACAGAAAAAGCATTTGATCAAATCCATTATCCTTTTTATTCATGATAAAAACTTTTGGTTGGTGTGGTGGCTCACGCCTGTAATCCCAGCACTTTGGGAGGCCGAGGTGGGTGGATCACCTAAGGCCAGGAGCTTGAGACCAGCCTGGCCAACATGGTGAAACCCCGTCTCTACTAAAAATAGAAAAAATTAGCTGGGTGTAGTGGGGGGTGCCTGTAATCTCAGCTACTCAGGAGACTTAGGTGGAGGTTTCCCTGAGCCGAGATCAGGCCATTGCCCTCCAGCCTGGGCGACAAGAGAAAGACGATGTCTAAAAAAAAAAGAAAAAAAAAAAACACTCTTGGCAAATGGGACATAGAAGGGAACTCCCATAACCTGTTAAAGAATAACTACAAAATTCTGCAGCTTAACATCATATATATATTTTTTTAATCAGAGTCTCACTCTATCCGCCAGGCTAGAATGCATGGGTGTGATCTCCACCTCCTGGGTTCAAGCAATTCTTGTGCCTCAGCCTCCCAAGTAGCTGAGACTACAGGTGCAAGCCATCACACTTGGATAATTTTTGAGTCTTCAGTAGAGACAGAGTTTTACCGTATTCGCCAGGCTGGTCTCAAACTCCTGGCCTCACGTGATCTGTCCATCTCGGCCTCACAAAGTGCTAGAATTACAGGCATGAGCCACTGTGCCTGGCCACATCATACTTACTCTTAAAGACTAAATGGATCCCTCTTCCTTCTGAGATGTACATGGCAAGAATTTTCATGCTTATTACCTCTAAGCAACATGTGCCGGTATTTCTGGCCCAGTCAATAAAGCAAGGAAAAGGAAAAGAAAAAAAAAGGAACATAGATTGAGAAGAAAGAAATAAAAAAAAATCTTTATTCACAGAAAATGCATGTCTATGTAGAAAACCACAAAGAATCATCAGAAATCTCTTAGAACTGACTGAATTGAGCAAATTCCCCAGGATGCAAAAACACAATTTTATTTTCTTTGTATATACTCACAATAAGCAATTGGAATTCAAACTCTAACCTAGTATCCTTTACATTAGCAATATAAATGAAATATTTATGTATACATATGACAAAATATGTGTAATATTTTTATACTGAAACCTAACAAAACACTATAGAAATAAATGAAGTCCTAAATAAATGGAGAGTTAATGTCACATTCAGGATGGGCAGACTTAGAATTGTTAAGATGTAAATTCTCCCCAAATTGATCCAAAGGTACAAAACAATCACAATAAAAATCCTGAAAGGATTTTTTGTAGACATTGACAAGCTGATTCTCAAATTTACATAAACAAGGCATTGGAACTAGAGTCGCCAATACAATTTTGAGAAACTACAGTTGGGGTAATTATACTACTTGATTCAAGATGAACTACACACTATAATTTAGGAAGAGAGTGTGGTATTGGTACTGGTGAATAGATAAAGCAACATGAAAGTCTAGAAATATCCAGCACCCATATTCAACTGAGTTTTGAACCCATTCTGTTTAGTTCATCTCTGCTTTTGTAGTTATTTGATATGCCTTCATTGCTTATCTTAAGATGAAGTCTCTTAGGCAGTGGTTTGAGCAAAAGATTTCAGAGAGAATAAACAATATTGTCAATCAGATAAGGGAAGAAAGTATTTGTGAATAAGACACTAAACTCCACATAATATAGCAATATGTAAATCATAAAACATCAGGAATATATAATGAATGGAACATAAGGTGCATTTGTGGGAATGGCAGATGAGATGCATGAAAAGCAGTTTGGTACCAAATCACTAAAAGCCTTTTTTGCTTGGAACACAATGGGGAACTACCACAGGTTTTTCAGCAAGTAGTCATGAAGCCTTGTGTGCCTGTCAGGTGCAGGAGCACGTACCAAGAATGAGTGAGCTGAAAGAGCTGAAGACAGGGGGTCAAGGACAGGCATTTGCTAGAGCCAAAGGAGAAGTTATGTGATAGAAATGCAGCAATAGAAGTAAACATTGAGTGCAAGAAGAACGCATTTAATTTTTTTTAATTGAGGTTTTATGTTACCTGATTACTCATTGATTATGGAGCAAGGGAAAAGAAAGCAAGAATATGATTTCAGACTTCTGGCTGGAACAAGATGTTTTTAATTTGATCAATGCTTCCATGAGTATCAACTTGGCAGATACTGAAAGGGGAATTGCTGAAGGATGCAAATGGAAAGGGCATGTGATAATTAGTTAATCTTCTAACCTACTTCCAATAAAAAATGTTTTCGGACAGATAAGTGAAAAATATCAAATAGCCAGCTTAAAATACAGGCCTGACAACCAGGAAGGAAATGTATACTGGTGATGCATATTTTTAGTTTATTCAAAACAAACATTAACTCAGGAAGTATTTGAAGGCCAAGTATAACATACATGTAGATGACTTATCTCTGTTTTTCTGTTTTGTCATCTTGTTTTCATCAACCCTATGGAGGAAGCATTGAGGCCACAGACATGGAATAGGTAGTCGTGGAGAGCAAAAACATGGTTAAGGAAATCCAAAGGAGCTGAGGTCACTCTTATTATTATCTCCCAATTTAGGGTATGCGTGAAGAAAAAGAATCAAGCAGAGAGAAATTATTTTAGGAAAGATAAGGGAACTGAGAATTTGAAGCCAAAAGTACAAAACGTCAAGAGGGAATATTTAAGGAGCTCAGATGACTCAGAAAGAGTTAGGTAAAATAAAAAATAAAGAAGTTTTGGTTTTTCCAATTAGATGATTGAATACAAAATTTAGGTTTTCCCCACTAATTTGCGATAGTTGAGGCAATGAAATAAATTACTAAATTAGAGATGAGGCAATTACAGACAATCTATATAGACTGCACTTTCAAAATGTTAAGATTGGATAGGTGGGACAGAGAGGAAGAAACTGGAAGAGAGATTTTAGTGTAAGCTATACTATACCTGGACATCTTTCTAGTATTAAAGAAAGGTGACAGTACAAAAGAAAGGAATTAACAAGATTATGTGAAACATATGCATTCTAGATCAGCCAAATGAAGAAAGAGAATTGGACGCTTAAGAAGTAAAGGGTAGGTGTGGAAGCAGAAAATATTTCGGGAATTGTAGGGTAGGAGGAGAATCACAGGTAATATAAACCCAATTTCCAATCCCCAATCTCAGCATTCAGTTAGAAAGTCCTTCACAACAGAATGCTTACTTTCCATATATTACAGCATTTGAAAAGAAGCATATGAAATAGACCCTTAGAACTATTAAATTAAGTTTTTAACATATGTTCAAATTAGTTTGAGAGTTGAAGACTATTATTCTTGGCAGATAAAATTAAATTTTATAAAATTGTCCTAAATTTAGTAGCAAATGTGGGCCTGTCAAATATGCTTCAATTTACTACTAATTTATACATAGGTAAGACTTTTTGTTTTAATTAAATATTCTGTGGAACATAGTGCATAAAACAAAAATAAAGTATTTGTATAGAATAATTTATTTACACCTTTTAAAGATATACAGTTTAAATTATAATTGTGTTGTGGGATATGAGTAAATTGAAGAAAGCTGTTCATTAAATGATCTTTTGAGACTTAATTATAGAATTACATCTTTAAAATTGTAAGGAAAGGCAATTTGCATTAGTTTCTTGAATTAGATGATTCAGTATAATTATTTAAGTAACCACCTTTCAAGAATAAGATTGAGAAAATCCTGCCAAGCTTTGCATTTTAACAGACTCTAAATCCCTCATCAATAACATTTAAAGTAGACTGACACACTCTTATAGAACACAAAATCATGACTGTGCAGTATAAGCATATTTAAAACACCTTGGTAGTGAAAAACATAAACAGACTGGAAAAGTGTAGAAAGAAATACTTAGCATCTGGAGCCAAGAAATCACTGAAGTCAGATCAATGAGGCATTTTGAAGTTATTTTCCCACATTTTACAAAATAAGTCTTTGATTAAGAGTGATAATACTAAATAGTATGTGATTTCAAATGGACTATATAATATGGCATTTGTGTTGAAAATTTAGTAATAACATACCATTCTTAGATTTATAAGTTAAAAAAAAACTAATGAATTACAAGGATTCCTCTGGGCTTCTTACATATTAAAAAATCCAATCCATATATATAACATGTCTAATAATTCAATGAGTCATTTGTATTCTCTATTAATTAAGTGTTGCTTCATTCAAACATTGCTCACTTCAGAAAATAAGTACAAGATGACTTATATTTAAGCAAGTTAGTCATTTTATTTATAATAAAGTTCATTTTAACATAATTTGTTGATAAGAAATGCCCATATAATTTTCATGGGAATATCCTGCAAAATTACTATTTAGTTTTTGTTGTTGTTGTTTTGGGAGAAAGTCTTGCTCTGTCGCCTTGTTGGCTGGAGTGAAGTGGCAAGATCTTGGCTCACTGCAACCTCCACCTCCTAGGTTCAAGCGATTTTTATGCCTCAGCCTCTGGAGTAGCTGGGACTACAGGCATGTGCCACAAAGCCCAGCTAATTTTTGTATTTTTGGTAGAGACAAGGTTTCACCACGTTGCCCAGGCTGCTTTCAAACTCTTGACCTCAAGTGACCCATCCACCCCCGGCTCCCAAAATGCTGGGATTACTAATGTGAGCCACCATTTCCAGCCCCTATTTACTTTTTTAAGTATTTAAAAGGGACTGTACTCTATAAAGATGAAAAACAATAATTCTGTGTGTTTGATAATTACTGTATTTTAAAACAGTTGAGCTACAAGTATATAGTTTCACTTTTACATGTGTAAATTGAAGACGGTGAAAACTCTGCCCAAATAAAAACCCCAAAGATTTTCTAAATATTGCATGTCTCAAGTCTGTGTCTTTTCTATGATTCCAAAATAACTGTTTAGTTAATCCAACTAGTCTGTCATTTAGGAGTTAATAGTTCAATAATTCATATAATGTGGATTAAAAACAAGGATGTTTTCTTGAATTTTTTTTGTGTTCAACAATTTCTTGTCTTTAAAAACCATAGACAAGCAAAGAAAAGCAAAGGCTTTTCTTAGTAGTAACTATACTTAGTAGTACTATGTGTATCAACTATGTGTTTAGTAGTAATATACACAATTAACATTATGAATCATTTAAATTCATATGGGCAACGTAATGTGGTAGCAGTATCTGGAATTGAAAACTGTATAGTTACTAACTGTAAGTCTTGCTATGGTTACTTACATTGTCAGATTTGTTCTCCTTTACTGGATTTTATGAAATTGTAAACATGTAGCAAGCATATTTTTGTAAATAAGAAAAAGGGCTGGATTGGAATGGGGCATAACCATTGGGCACTAAATGGGTTTTGTAATTTCGTGACATTAAACATCTGTCAACAGTATTATTCCACCATTGTATGAAGAAACTTTTGTCTCATTTGGTTCAGATTCCTAAGCATTACTGGCCAACTCAAACAACCTAGGTATTTGAAACCACAGACTCTAGAACAATTCTCAGATTCAAGTTCTGTCTATTCCTAATTATGAAACTTGGACAAGTGATGTATCTCTGTAATTCAGTTTCCTCACATCTGATACAGATAAAATCTCCATACCTAACTCATGATACTGTTGTGAGAAATGATTTAGATAGTCAGACAGCACTCAGAACAGGGCCTGGCTCTTAGTAAGCTCATAGTAAATGCTAGCTTTTATCACTCTTATTGTTATTCTATGAAAGGAGCACCCTCCCAATAGATTTTTGGTCTGTGTCTTAAAATACGTGATAAATTCATAACTTTCAATATATCTTGCTCCTTTGTTTCTTTAAACTCACACTGATTACACCTACTGTGTTCATCACTTAGATTAAACATACATTATTTTTTATCTTTACATACATACATAATTTATTTTTAGATCTAAGTTTGACACTGATCATAATTCAGCCAGGCTATTCTGGCACTACATCTTTCAACTGTGTGTTTTACCTTGATGATGAACCTATAAGTAACACTTCCATAGAAATAAAACAACCACAATGAGAAAGCCAGGACTTGATAAATTCACTAGGTGGCAAATAAGAACATAACATATGGTGTGTTTAACAGGAATATGTCCTATTAAGGTTAAAGATAGTGAGAGGCAGATTTGTGGCTCTGCCTACCCTAGATAGTAATAATCACATCAGGTCATTCTTCAGTATCAGTTTTAAAATTCCATTTGTGTTCTTTAACTTTGAATTTTTCAAGTTGTCAATGTTAAAATTTAATGTCAATAATGAAAACAAAATATTTAATGATAATTATATAATGATATATTTTAATTAAAATATGAAGGATCTAATAGACATACACAGAATATGCTACCCCAAAGCAGCAGAGGACACATTCTGCTTAAGTGTCAACAGAACATTCTCCATGGTAAATCATACGTTAATTCACAAAAAGAGACAACACACTTAAGAAGAATGAAATCAGAAGAATGAAATCATAGTATCTTTTTCAACTACAATGGAATGAAACTGGAAATCAATAGAAGAATAAAAAGTAGAAAATTCAGAAATATGTATGAAATAGACAATACACTCTTGAACAACTAATGAGTTAAAGAAAAACAATTAAAATAAAAAGTAAAAAATATCTTTAGATGAAGGAAAATTAAAATACAAAATACCAAAATGTATAAAATGCAAAAAAAAAAAAAAAAAACAGTACCAAGAGAAATGTTTGTTGTAGTGACACCTTCATTTAAAAAGTAATTTCTCAAAAACCTAACTTAAACCTCAGTGAATGAGAAAAACAAGAGCAAACAACTAAACCCCAAAGTAAGTAGAGGAAAATAAATAATAAAAATCAGAGCAGGAATAAATGAAACAGAGAATAGAAAGGCAATAGGAAAACACCAATGTAACTAAAAGTTAGCTTTTTGAAATGATTAACAAAATTAACAAGCCATTAATTAAAATAACTAAGAAAACATAAATAGAATAACTAAAATAAAATCAGAAATAAAAGACCTAAAAAGTGATTGTAACATACTGTAATGAAAAACATATTAACAAATTGAGCAACCCGGAAGATTTCTACCAAATACTTAAGGAATAATTAATACCAACAACCAATCCTAATCAATATTAAAAAAAAAACAACTGAAGATGATGAAAGACATGCAAACTTATTTTATGAGTTGAATGTTACCCTGATACCAAAGCCAGACAAAAAAATACAGTAAAAGAAGAACTTAATTGTATTACAGATGAATGAATAATGTGGCACACACACACACACACACACACACACACACGATGTAATATTATTTAGCCATAAACAAGAAGAAAATTCTGCCATTTTTTGACAACAGAATATGAAGGAGATAATCCTCAGTGAAATAAACCAATCAGAAAAGGACAAACACTGCTTGATAATAATTACATAAAGTACATAAAATAGCCAAACACATACAGACAGTTGATTGGTGATTGCAAGTAACTGGTAGAAGGGGAAAATGGGAAGCTTCTATTTATCTTAATTTGTTTGGGCTGTTATAATATCATAAACTGGGTGACAGCAGAAATTTATCTCACAGTTCTGATGGCTGGAAATTGTAAGTTCAAGTCACCAGCAGATCCAGTGTGTGTTAAGGGCCTGTTTTTTGGCTCATAAATGGTGCCTTCTTGCTGTGTCCTCACTGGGTGGAAAAGATGAGGGGTCTCTCTCAGGCTAATATTATGATGGTACTAATCCCATTTATGAAGGCTCTGCCTTAATTACCTAATCACCTCCCAGAGGCTCTACTTCTTAACATTGTTATCTTGGAGTTAGGATTTCAACTTATGAATCTGAGGAGGAAAAAAGCGTGATATAGTTTGGATCTGTGTCCCCAACCAAATCTCATGTTGAATTGTAATCCTCATATGTCAGGGAAGGGACCTGGTAGTAGGTGACTGAATCATGGGGGTGGATTTCCCCCATGCTGTTCTTATGAAAGTGAGATCTTATGTGATGTGATGGTTTAAAAATGTGATATTTTCTCATTCACTCTCTCTTTTGCCATCATGTAAGATGTGCCTCACATCCTCTTCACCTTCTGCCATGATTATAAGTTTCCTGAGGCCTCCCCAAGCATATGAAACTGTGACTCAATTAAACTTCTTTTCTTTATAAATTACCCAGTCTCAGGTAGTTCTTTATAGCACTGTGAAAATGAACTAATAAAAAGCATTTAGTTCATTGTATTGTTCAATGGGTGAAAAGTTTCAGTTATGCAAAATGAATAAGTTCTAGAGATCTACTGTACATTTTCTATAGATTGTATTATTATATTATACACTTAAGATTTAAGATAAATATCAAGTTAAGTGTTCGTACAACCATCAGAATTTTTAAAAAATGCATACGTTCCTCAAATATACATGTTTAGTTCTGATGTAATTTGGTTCTGTGTCCCCACCCAAATCTCATGTTGAATTGTAATCTTCATGTGTTGTAAGAAGGGCCTGGTGAGAGGTGACTGAATCATGGGGGTGGACTTCCCCCTTGCTGTTCTGGTGATAAAATTCTCAGCAGATCAGTTTGTTTAAAAGTGTGTGGTACTTCCCCCTTCATGCTCTCTCTCTTTCTTTTGCTCCACTGTGGTAAGACATGCTTGCTTTCCCTTGGCCTTCTGACATGATTGTATGTTTCCTGAGGCCTCCTAACCATACTTCCTGCAAAACTGTGAGTCAATTGTACCACATTTCCCCATATATTACTCAGTCTTGGTCATTCTCTGCAGTAGTGTGAGAATGTACTAAAACAGAAAATTGGTACCAGAAGTGAGACACTTCTGTAAAGATACCTGAAAATATGGAAGCAACTTTGGAACTGGGTAATGGGCAAAGTTTGGAACAGTTTGAAGGGCTCAGAAAAAGATAGGAAGATGAGGGAAAGTTTGGAACTTCCTAGAGACTCGTTAAATTGTTGTGACCAAAATGCTGATAGTAATATGGACAATGAAGTCCAGGCTGAGGTGGTCCCAGATGGAGATGAGAAACTTATTCAGAACTAGAGTAAAGGTCACTCTTGCTATACTTTGACAAAGAGAATGGAAGTATTTTGTCCCTCCTCTAGAGATCTATAGAACTTCGAACTTAAGAAAGATCATTTAGGGTATCTAGTAGAAGAAATTTCTGTGCAGCTAAGCATTCTTGATGTGGCCTGGCTGCTTCTAAAAGCCTATGCTTATTTGTGTAAACTAAGATATTATCTGAAACTGGAAGTTATATTTAAAAGAAAAGCAGTACGTAAAAGTTTGGAAATTTTGCAGCCCAACCACGTGGTAGAAAAGAAAAACTCCTTTTCTGAAAAAAAATTCAAGCAGGCTGCAGAAATTTGCATAAGTAATGAGGAGCTGAATGTTAATAGCCAAGACAATAGGGAAAATGCCTCCAGGGCATTTTAGATACCTTCACAGCAGCTTCTCCCATAGCAGGCCTGGAGGCCAAGGAGGGAAACATAGTTTCATGGGCCAGGCCTAGGGTCCCAGTCCTTTGTGCAGCCTCTGGACAAGGAGCCCTGACCCCAGCCACTCCAGTTCCAGCCTTGGCTAAAAGGGGTCAAGGTATAGCTTGGGCCATTGTTTCAGAGGGTGCAAGATCCAGCCTTGGTGGTTTCCGTGTGGTGTTGGGCCTGCAGGTGCACAGCAGGCAAGAATTGAGGTTTAGGAACCTTCACCTAGATTTCAGAGGATGTATAGAAATGCCTGAAGTCTGCTGCAGGGGTAAAGCACTCATAAAGAACCTCCACTAGGGCAATGTGGAGGGCAGATGTGGAGTTGGAGTGGCGTCAAATAGTCCCCACTGGGGCACTGCTTAATGGAGCCATGAGAAGAAGGCAGCCCATCCCTTCTATCAGTGTGCCCTGGATATGAGACATCGAGTCAAAGAAGATTATTTTGGAGATATAAGATTTAATGAATGCAACTGCTGAGTTTTGGACTTGCACGGGGCCTGTAGCCTCTTTGTTTTGGCTAATTTCTCCCTTTTGGAATGGGAGTATTTACTCAATTCCTTTACCTTCATTGTATCTTAGAAGTAACTAACTTGTTTTTATTTCAGAGGTTGGTAGGCAAAAGGGCCTTGCCTCGTCTCAGATGAAACTCTGGACTTAGACATTGGAGTAAATCCTGGAATGAGTTAAGACTTTGTGGGACTTTTGGTAAAGCATAATTGTTTTTTGAAATGTGAAAAAGACATGAAATTTGAGAGGAGCCAGGTACAGAATAATATAATGTGGCTCTATGCCTCCACCCAAATCTCATCTTAAATTATAATTCCCCTGTGTTGAGGAAGCCAGGTGGGAGGTAATTTAGTAATGTGGGTGAACATCCCCCTTGCTGTTCTTATGATAGAGTTCTCAGGAGACCTTGTTGTTTGAAAATGTGCAGCACTCCCACTTCTCTCTCTCTCTCTCTCTCCTGCTCTGACATGTGAAGACATGCTTGCTTCCCCTTCACCTTCTGCCATGATAGTAAGTTTCCTGAGGCCTCCAAGCCATACTTTACTGTACAGCCTATGGAACTGTGAGTCAGTGAAACCTCTTTTTCTCATAAATTACTCAGTTTCAGATATGTCTTTATAGCAGTGTAAGAATTGACTAATAACAGTACTGATCTCTTCTGAAATCAGCTTCATTGTTAAATAATTTGTTAAACCTTTAACAAACCACATGAAGAAGAAATTCTGGTGTAATTTGATTCTTCTTCTAATTTGAGTTATTTCTAGTTTGTAAACTGCATTTGTCTTATCCTGTGTTAGCCTCCCTAGAAAGGCAGTTTATCCACTTCAGGGTCCTTATAATTGAGGTCTTATTCTTTGTCAAGTCACCAAGTAACTTTCTTATCATCTTCATGGAGGTTTTGATTTCTCTAGAAATGCTTAATATGTGCATGATGTGTCTAGACTGTGTCTCTAGTTTATGCAGCCTGTGACTTACATACCAGCAGCTGTGCTGTCTCTGCTGCAGCCAGAATTTTGAAGTCTGCTTCTGATGCAATAGGCAGGATATTAGAAAAAATTGTGGGAGTCTATGATGAAAATAAATTGTTCCATAGCACTGTGAAACTTCCTGAGTATATCATCAAATATTCTTATGACAAGAAAAGCTTACATCATTACTGTTTTATTACTTTATAGTAAATATTATATATTGTGGATACTCTTAGTCTTTATAAATTTGAATCTATGCTCATGGATAGGAAGAACCAATATTGTGAAAATGGCCATATTGCCCAAAGTAATTTATATTCAATGCTATCCCCATTGAGCTACCAATGACTTTTTTCACAGAACTGGAAATAAAACACTTTAAACTTCATATGGAACCAAAACAGAGCCCGCATAGCCAAGACAACCCTAAGCAAAAAGAACAAAGCCAGAGGCATCATGCTACCTGACCTCAAACTATACTACAAGGCAACAGTAATCAAAACAGTATGGTACTGGTATTGGTACTAAAACAGAGATATAGACCAATGGAACAGAACAGAGGCCTCGGAAGTAATGCCACACACCTACATCCATCTGATCTTTGACAAACCTGACAAAAACAAGCAATGGGGAAAGGTTCCCTGTTTAATAAATGGTGTTGGTAAAACAGGCTAGCCATGTGCAGAAAGCTGAAACTGGACCCCTACCTGACTGACACCTTACACTAAAATTAACTCCAGTTGGGTTAAAGACTTAAACATAAGACCTAACACCATAAAAACCCTAGAAAAAAACCTGGGCAAAACCATTCAGGACATAGGCATAGGCAAGGACTTCATGACTAAAACACCAAAAGCATTGGCAACAAAAGCCAAAATAGACAACTGGGATCTAATTAAACTCCAGAGCTTCTGCACAGCAAAATAAACAATCATTAGACTGAACCAGCAACCAACAGAATGGAAAAAAATTTTTGCAATCTACCCATCTGACAAAGGGCTAATATCCAGAATCTACAAAGAACTAAAATAGATTTACAAGAAAAAAAACAAACCCATCCAAAAGTGGGCAAAGGATATGAACTGATACTTTTCAAAAGAAGAAATATATGAGGCCAACAAACTTGAAAAAATGCTCACCATCACTGCTTATTAGAGAAAGGCAAATCAAAACCATGTTGAGATACCACCTCATGCCCATTAGAATGGTGATCATTAAAAAATCTGGAGACAACAGTTGCTAGAAAGGATGTGGAGAAATAGGAACATTGTACACTGTTGGTGGGAATGTAAATTAGTTCAATCATTGTGGAAGATAGTGTGGTGATTCCTCATGACCTAGAAATAGAAGTTCCATTTGACCCAGCAATCCCATTACCAGGTATATACCCAAAGGATTATAAATTGTTCTATTATAAAGACACATGCATACGTATGTTCATTGTGGCACTGTTTACAATACAAAGACTTGGAACCAACCCAGGTGTCCATCGATGATAGACTGGACAAGGAAAATGTGGCACATATACACCAAGGAATATGATGCAGCCATAAAAAATGATGAGTTCGTGTCCTTTGTAGGGACATGGATTTATCTGGAAACCATTATTCTCAGCAAACCGACAGAACAGAAAATCAAACACTGCATGTTCTTGCTTATAGGCCGATATTGAACAATGAGAACACATGGACACAGGGTGAGGAGCATCACACACTGGGGTCTGTTAGGGGGAATAGGGGATGGACAGAACAGGGTAGGGAGTTGGGGAGGGAAAACATGGGGAGAAATGCCAGATACAGGTGATGGGGATGGAGGCAGCAAATCACATTGCCATGTATGTACCTATGCAATAATCCTGCATGTTCTGCACATGTACCCCAGAACCTAAAGTGCAATAAAATATATTTTAAAAAATATTTATTGTTATGGCTTGTATTGCATAATCATTCATATAAAATGCTTCTGTTTGTTAATTAGTTGCCTTGTGTAATTCTCAAACTGAAATATTTGATCAATCGAGGAAGAAATATTGGCGGTTTTTTATTACAGTAAATAAATCTTTAAAACTTTTTTCTTTCCACTTGTGTATAAACATTAATAAAGCGTGGCTCTGAAGAATTCCTTAGTTTAACGTATATTTATCAGCATGTTTTTCATTCACAGTCATAGATTTGACCTTGTAAATGTTGTCCTGTAATTTTTTTAGTTGATATTTGGGATACTTTTGTTGATATTTACACATAACACAAATGACATTAATCTAATTTTTTCAACATTTTCATTATTGGGTTCTAGTTTTCATGTCACAAAATTTCAAGAAAAATAAGTTGGAAATTTTAGTTTTCAAACATTACAAAATGTTTAAATAGCATTATAATTATGTAGACATTATAGCATAGGTAGAACTTTGGACCTTGTGCTTGGTTTTGTTTTGTTGGGAGGGGAGAAGCTAATGTTAAATCCCTAATAAATCACTTCTGGGTCCTTGTACTAAGTTAATCTCTTTTGGAGTTAATTTAGTTATTATTTTTTTTAAAACTATTCACGGACAGCTGTGGTGGCTCAGACGTGTAATCCTAACACTTTGGGAGGCTGAGGTGGATCACTCAAGGTCAAGAGTTCAAGTCCAGCCTGGCCAACATGGTGAAACCCCATCTCTACTAAAAATATAAAAATTAGCTGGGTTTGGTGGCAGGTACCTATAATCCCAGCTACTTGGGAGACTGAGGCAGGAGAATCACTTGAACCCAGGAGCAGAGGTTGCAGTGAGCCAAGATCATGCCACTTCACTCCAGACTGTGCAAAAGAGAGAGAGACAAAAAAAAAAAGAAAACTATTTACTTCATCCACATTTTCAAATTTCAACAGAAATAAGCAAATAATTTAGTCACTGGTCAGGAAAATATATACAACTCTAGATATTTTAAGCAGAGAACATTTAATACAGGGAATTGGTTACATAAACAATAGAGAAACTAAATAACCAAACAGAATACAATGAGGAACACTCCACAGAGCAATAGCATGAAGCTGCTTCCCTGGAGACAGAGTAAACAGTTAATGTTACCATAGCCCCAAAGCCAGGTCTGTCAGATGGGAGCAAGAACCAAAGAGAAGAGGCCTGAGAGAATCTAGAACCATGGAAGCCAGGGCCTGATGAGTGAAAGCTAGAATTACTGAGAAGATGTAGATATTTCCTAAGGCACTATATGAATGAAGGAGTTAGAGAATACCCTGGATTGTCCTTGATATTTTCCTAGGCAGAATATTCCCAGACGGGAGAAAACCAGGGAGAAGGGAAAATACAGTTCTCACTGATAAAAAACAAAACAAAGAAAGACCAGGGAATGGATATAAGAACAGTAAGTGAGGTGAATTTTTAATTCTCTATTTCCTCACTACTTTCTCTTAATTTATATATAAAAACACAGAGATTTCACTCTATGTTCATGTTTAGGCTCGCTAAATGATCTTTTTATTAGCTTTGCTTCAGAGGCCCAGGCAGTTTCCATTTCTAGTGATATGGTACAAAAGATGCTGGAAAAATCCTACTGTTTCAAAAATTTTACATATAATATGCGATTGCATTTTGCAAATAGCTGCCAACAGAACCTAAGCCAGCATCACTCTCTAAGAGTGTACAGTGTTTGATACATAGACAAAGGATTCTATATATTATTACATGGAAACAAGGAAGCCATTTTACAAGAGAGGATGTGTGGTATTGGGCATATTACCATGGGATTCACTAGCTTATCACCTAATATACCACCCAGGAGCTGCCAGCCTAATAGATCAAGTGAATGGCTTTTGGAAGGTGCATTTGCTGTCTCAGCTTAAATATGATGTCCTGAGAGGCTGGGACCCATCCATAATGATACCGCACACATATCAACAAACACTATATGTTGTTGTGTATCTACCAACTATAATACATGATACTTAGAATGAAGAAATAAATATAAACATTCCCTTTTCACTATAAATTCACATTGCCTGGCTTAGGGAATTTGTCTTTCCCATATCCCCCACTTTAGGATCTGTACATGGTATGTTCTATGTAAGTGTTCACAGTTGTTTTTATTTTATATTAATAATAAATTATTAATTTGGCATTGTATAAAGACAAAGTTACATAAATGTTTTTCACTGCAGGCAAGAAAATATTCTAGAAAAAAATTTTAATATAATGAAATTATAAAAATGCAATATTCAGAAATATAACAATATATGAATGTTTCTTATATAGTGACTAAGTGTTCACAATCTCCCATTTCTTACCTTCTACTTTATCTTAAACAACTTTGTCTATCTAACTATGACTTTCTAGCCCTAATCTTTTAGAAATAATCTCAAAATACTTCTTGAAGACTTTGTTTTCCTATCTTGATTTTCTCACAATTTCATTTGACAAATGTATACTCTCACTATGTTAATCACACCTTGTTTGTGAATTGTAATTTATTATAGACTTAGTAATGATCTACTGGTAAACAGTTTTGTCAATGAAGATACAGGTACAGTTAGTCCTCACTTAACATCATCAGTAGGTTCTTGGAAACAGTATTTAACCAAATTAACATGAAACAAAGCCAATTTTACCATAGGCTAATTGATACATACAAGAGTTAAGTTGCTATAGAATATTTCTGGTCATGATAACACTGCCAAATGTCTAAATAAATATCTGAAGCATTCTTTATATTAAACGTTGAAATAAATGTAAGCTACACGTACATTTAAGAAAGATTAATGAAAACAAGTAAGCTGATTACATATCCAGTTTTTGGTGAATCGGTGAATTATGGCAATCACAGTGGTGGTGGTGTATATCAAGGAATAAATGTTTGCAAAGCAAAAATTATAAAGAACACTTCTTCCCACCACAGTTCATAAACTATCAAATATGGTAGGCTCTTTGAGTGCCTTCTCACCACATTGTTTATCATTTTTTGTTTGTATATAATATACTTTACAAATGTTTATTTTGCAATAATCCGTATTTACTCGTTTACTCATTTTCTGACCCACTTATTCCAGTTCAGGGTCATGGGTAGCCACAGTCTCTCCTAGCTGCTCCAAGTGAAAGGTGGTAAACCCCTGCATCTCATTGCTGGATACACCCATGCTTACTCAGACTGGGATCATTTAGACACATCAATGAACCTAACATGCACAGTGTTGAAACATGAGAGAAAACTGGAGTACCTGGACAAAACCCACACAAACATGGGGAGAACATTTAGCTCCACACAGACAGTGATCCAGGCCAGAAGGAAATGCCCCTTTTTTTTTTAATCAACATTATAACAAAACAATGTTATTTGAGGACAGGTTATGCCCTTGGTAGCCATAACAATATTATCAGAAGTTAAGGACAATAGACACACTGGAACAGACTGCATATTTCAAATAGTTACTTCTCTTTACTTTCACTTAGGAATATGAGACTCCCTAAATATATATCTTGACTGAGAAGACACGTTTTCAAGAACATGACATGTTAAAAATTAGACTCTTAAGAAAAACATGCCAAGGGTAGAAATGAGCAAATAAACTGTCATAAGAATTATCTTTATCAATGCTAGTTATTGCAATGAAGGTTTTGTTCAAATATAGAAAGTATGTAGGAGGTTATAAAGAAAAATGTTTCACTAAGACTTGAGGCTGTGTAGTTTATAAAAATTACAGCAATTTTCTAATATGAATAAGGAGAAAAAAGATGAGGAGGAAGTGGAGAAAAACAAGTTTGTCTTCCAAAAGGTCAAATGACAAGTATCAATGCCAATTTAAAAAACACTGACTATTGTTTATACCTTAATATAAGCAGAATTTCAGACATAAAACCAGACCAATATTTAAATATATATTCCCAATTCCCATGTGCTATTGATTGGCATGGAAGGGATTTATTGACTTAGGAAACGTGAATTTTTAAAAATTGGTCTTCTGATAAGTTTATAATTATACTACTACTTGTCTAAATTTTACAACATAATTAGCATTAAATATAATGCATTACATACAAAAAATCTAAAATCTAAGACTGACCATGAGAAAGCACTAGACAAACTCAAATTCTACAAAATTCCTAACAAGTACTCTTCTGAAACTGTGAACATAATAAAAAAAAAAACAATGAAAACTAAGAAACTGTCATAGATTGGAGAAGACAAAGGAGATATTATGACTAAATGTGCAAGCACAAAATGTGTTTTTCTAGATTGTATCTCGGAACAGAAAAAGCCCGGTAGTAAAAACTATTGACCAAACCCAAATAAAGTCTGCAGTTTAGTTAACAGCAATGTACTGCTATGAATTTCTTAGTTTTGACATTATGTAACACGTTGACATTAGGAGAAGCTAGGTGAAGGGTACACAGGAACTCCCCACCCTATCCTTGCCACTCTTCTGTAGATATAAAATTTTTCCAAAATAAACATTTGTTAAATGTTTATAAGACAATAATAAATTTAGTGGTTTTCTTTGTAACATATTTCCAGATGACCTTTGTCATTCAGGACTAGGTATTATTGTGGTTTCATAAATAAGGCATTTTATTCACAGTGAATTTTCACTATTAGCACTACTATGAGGACAATAATAATTATATAACACACAGACACACATACATATATTACATATTCTGAGTGTCAAAGATAAATAATCTTTGTGCACAGAACAACATAAACTCTCAAAGGCTTACAGAGTTCTTAATTTTTATAATAATTATTATAAATACCCAACATTTATCAATATCACTGCAAGTCTGGTATTTTACTAGGCACTTTATTCACTGATTTATTTAACAAATATTTAATGAGTTCCTACAATATGCCTGACACTTTTCTAGATACTAGATATAATCAGTAAACAAAAAAGCCTCTGTTATGAAACATACATGCGAGTAGGGAGACCAAGAGTAAATGAATATATAATAAATTCATAACGTCAAGCAATGTAAGTATAATCAAGGAAAGTCAACCAGGGTGATGAGAAGCAGTAGCTTTTCAATGAAGGTGACATTAGAACAGAGACATGAGGTAACAAAATACAGGATATTTTAGGAAAAGAGGTTCCAAGCAGAGAAATAAGTAAGTTGGAAAAAAATATAAAAGCAACAATGCTTATCATGATCTATGATTGACAAATAAACAAATCACTTTTTAAACATAATAGAGTTTTGAAGGTTAGCACTGAAATAATTCATTATGGAAAATGCTTGCAAATACCTCCAGGAATTGAGAGCATTACTAAAGAAGGAAGGTTAGAGAGGTTTCTTATCTCATAAGTCCTTCTGAAATATTAGATGCTTTATTATGTGCCTATTTACTTTTCAGAATTAAAAAATCTACTTTAGAATTCTATTTTTTAGAATTAAAAAGTAAATAGGCACTTATCTAAGTCTTCACTCAGTACTCCCATACATTTTATACATTAAAATTATCAAATTTATACCTACTGATGATGGGTCCATGTCTGTATAAAACACCAATTTTTAAAATAAGAGTTAAGAATCCTTACTACTAATTGTGCAGTTAGATATATATGTTTTTCTTCCTATTCCCCTTTGTTCTCTTTTTTCTCTGATTCAATCATGAATATGCCTAGCTCTTACATCCACTTCTTATTCTTCAGTCCTACTTAGTATCAGCTCCCTTCAAAAGTCTTACATAATTTGTAAATTTCTGACTGAAATTCTCAATTCTCATTGGAACTAACAATATGTTTGAGAATTAACCAAAGGTTTAATTCTCAAACATATTGCCTGGCTAAGAGTTTTAGACAAGCTCTGAACATATTGTGAATATATCAAAATGCATATTTTCTTTCCTCTGTGTCAGTATTTTATAGAAGTCTCTTAAAGAGTTCTGAAGGAGAACAGTTTGTAATAATCCATGCAAAATAAGAACAGGAAATATGATAATAAATTCTAAATATATTTAGCATGATTAATCTTTGTGAGTTGCACATGAACCATTTTCTACATAACTTTTTGAAAATAGTACTTTGGAGAAATTTGTCATAGGCATTCAAAATTAATGTATCGGGTTGTCATGAATAAATACCAAAATCTATAGAGTCAGAACTTACTGTTTTGATTCTCCATCAAAGGCATTTTCAAACTGCCTTAAAAAGCAAGCACATCTTTTGCAGATGCTCTCCAATATAAATTGACAGCAGCACTGTGCTTAAATATCTGATATTTTTTCAAAAAAAATATATGAATAACTTGAATTACTTAAGAACAAGAGCAAATAAAGTTAAATAAATTTTCATTACATTAAAAACTGTGGGTTGGAGAAAGTTTCTATTTTTTAATACTTCTTACATAAAGTCCCTTAAATTTGTACTGTTTATTAAATAATATTCCTTAAATATTTATATTAATGACTACCCTTTATATCTTTCCTAAAGTATACAACTAATAATGTATATTTATTCCTAGATGTTCATGATCATACTCAATCTCTTTAAGTTCATATTAGCTTTTGTTAATCGTTGTTCAAGTAAAACAATCAAATAAAAGAAAGAGAAATTGTTAATAGCTGGCAAATTTTCATCTTAGCAAAGCTAGTGTTTTCACTCTGTTGTATAAGAAAGAAAACTTTGTTTTTGGTAATTTGGTGCAAAATAAATAGTTTTGTTTTGTTTTTAACATTGGTCTTTGTAAAAGCATATTCAACTTACATAAAAATTATTGGAGATTAGCACATATGACACATTATTTTTTTAATAATATGAACTTAAATATAAATAAATATGTATATAATCAGTGATGAAGCACTGGCACGTCTAGGAAATCCACATTCAAAATAATGAGAAATGCAGGCCAGGTACTGTGAGAGGCAGAGGAGGTCGGATCACCTGAGGTCAGGAGTTCAAGACCAGCCTGGTCAACATGGTAAAAACCTATCTCTACTAAAAATACAAAAATCAGCCAGCCATGGTGGCATGCACCTGTAGTCTCAGCTACTCAGGAGGCTGAGGTAGGAAAATCACTTGAACCCAGGAAGCCAAGGTTGCAGTGAGATGAGATTGTACCACTGCACTTCAGCCTGGGCGACAAAGCAGGACTCTGTCTCAAAAAAAAGATGAAAAAGAAAAAAAAAGCAATGAGAAATTATTTAAAGAATGCCTAAAATATATAAATGTATTTAATGAAGATATTCATTTATTCATCAAAGTACATTATATATCAACCATGGGCTAAGAATTATCCAATATGCTACTGATTCAGTCAGTGGGGCTGAGCCCAATGCTCACAATCTATTGTAGGAAACAATCAGGCTGGGACTGGTGGCTCAAGCCTGTAATCTCAACACTTTGGGAGGCCAAGATGGGTGGATCACCTGAGGTCAGGAGTTCAAGACCACCCTGGCCAAGACGATGAAACCCCAACTCTACTAAAAATACAAAAAATTAGCCCAGCATGGTGGTGCAGGCCTGAAATTCCGGCTACTCAGGAAGCTAAGGTAGGAGAATCACTTGAACCCAGTAGGCCAGGGTTGCAGTAAGCTGAGATCTTGAGATCATGTCATTGCATTCCATTCTGGGCAACAAGAGTGAAACTCCGTCTCAAAAAAAAAGAAAAAGAAAGAAAGAAAGAAAGAGAAAGAAAGAAAGAAAGAAAGAAAGAAAGAAAGAAAGAAAGAAAGAAAGAAAGAAAGAAAGAAAGAAATGAAAGGAAAGGAAAGGAAAACAATCAAAATACTATCTTCCTAGAAGGGAGGTTTTCTAAAAAAAACTTTTGAGAAGTGAAGGAGGAGAGAAGAGCATTCAGACAAAGGAAGCCGCAAAACATGATTCTTGAGGTAGCATCATACAGCTATTTCAGAGATGCCATGGAAGGTGGATTTAGAATGGAAAGTGGGAAATCATGAATGGAAAACTCGACAAAATGTGTCTCACCTGCCATGCCAAAGAATTTTATACATAGAAAGAATTATATACATAGAATTATATACATAGAAACTGGAATTGCATTGCAAATTCTTAGCAAGAATTTGACTTAGGATTTCCCAGAGGTTTCTAAAATCAAAGAAAGATTGGATTCATCTATGTAGGTAAATAAGCTATCACTTTAAGAAATTCTTTTTATAGAAAACTAATTGTTCATCTTATTAAAATAAAAACACTTCATTCTACTTCCTCTTGTATTTCTTAGTTACTATTTATCCAAACTGACTCGTAAATGTACCCTTCTTTAAAATTATGATTGGTAGAACTTCCAAAGTCACTCCCACTTCAACTAACTCTTCCTAACCATATTTTCAGAAAACTAAATTGTACCAAAAGATAATATAGAAACTTGTAATTTTCTAGCCACCTTCCTTTCACTTTAAAGTTCTGAAAACAGAGGCCAAGAGGAGAAATTAATTTCCCCATGTCAAACAGCTTTGTCTAAAAATCAGGATTTCCTAAAAAGGGAAAATTGTTCTGTGTATAAATTATGCCTCAAAAAACTAGACTTCCAAAAAAATGAGCATTATGCTAAGAGCATACATAGATTTGAAGGAATTTTATAAGTCAATTTTCACACTGCTATACAGATACTCTGTGAGACGGGGTAATTTATAAGAAATGAGGTTTCTAACAGTTTTAACTGACTAACAGTTTTGCATGGCTGGGGAGGACTCAGAAAACTTGAGATCATGGTGCAAGACAAGGAGAAGTAAGGCACACCTTACATGGTGGTAGGAGAGAGACAGAGTGAGGGGGTAACTGTCAAACACTTTTAAAACCCTCAGCAGGCCAGGTGTGTTGGCTAAAGTATGTAATCCCAGCAGTTTGGGAGGCTGAAGTAGGTGGATCACGAGGTCAGGAGTTTGAGACCAACCTGGCCAACACAGTGAAAACCAGTCTCTTCTGAAAATACAAAAATTAGCTGGGTGTGGTGCCTGTAATCCCAGCTACTTGGGAAGCTGAGGCAAGAGAATTGCTTGAACCTGGGAAGTAGAGTTTGCAGTGAGCCAAGATCGTGCCACTGCACTCCAACCTGGGGGACAGAGCTAGATTCAGTCTCAAAAAAGAACAAAAAACAAAAACAAACAAACAATAAAAATCTCATCTTTCATGATAACTCACTCACTATCATGAGAACAATATGGGGGAAAGCTTCCCCATGATCCAGTCATTTCCCACCAAATCCCTACCCTGACACATGGGGATTACAATCTGAGGTGAAATTTGGGTAGGAGACAGAGCCAAATCATATCAGGAATATGTTAAAGAAAATTTAGGCAGAAATTATACATAGGCTAACTACTTTAACTTGTATGACATTTCGATATTTTCATTTTGTTATTTCTTCTTTTTACATATACTGTTCTCAAAAAAGTGGTTATTAGGTGATATTATTATTACCCAATGATAGATTAATATTATCTAATATTAATTACATAATATTATTTCATATTTACATGTAAAGGTAAGTGAACCTCAGAAGGATATACATGCAACCTAATGCAGAAGCACTCAAATTCATAAAGCAAGTTCTTAGAGACCTAAATAGACTACTACACAATACTAGGGAGAGACTTTAATACCCCACTGACAATATTTGACAAATTATCAAGACATAATATTAACAAACGTATGCAGGACCTGAATTTAACTCTGGATCAAGTGGACCCAATACATATCTACAGAACTGTCCACCCAAATTCAACAGAATATATATTCTTCTCATTGCCAAATGGCAGTTACTCTAAAATTGATCACATTATCAGAAGTAAGATACTTCTCAGCAAATGCTAAGGAACTGAAATCATAACAAACCATTTCTCAGACCACAGTGCAATCAAATTAAAGATTAAGAATAAGAAATTTTCTCAAAACCACTCAACTACATGGAAATCGAACAACTGGCTCCTGAATGACTCTTAAGTAAATGATGAAATTAAGATAGAAATCAAGAAGTTCTTTGAAGTTAATGAGAACAAAAAGATAATGTACCAGAATCTCTGGGATGCCGCTGAACCAGTGTTAAGAGGAAAATTTACAGCACCAAATGCACACATCAAAAAGCTAGAAAGATCTCAAGTTAACAACTTAACATCTGAACTAAAAGAACTAGAAAACAAGGAGCAAACAAACCCCAAAGTTGGTTGGCAGAAGGAAACAAAAAACCAAGAACACAGCTGAACTGAAAGAGATAGAGACACCAAAAACTCCTCAAAAAATTAACAAATCCAGTAGCTTTTTTGGAAAAAAATAATAAAATAGACCACTAGCTATATTAATGAAGAAAAAAGAGAAGAATCAAATAAACACACTCAGAAAAAAAAGGCAATATCACCAATGACCCAACAGAAATACAGACCACCATCAGAGAATACTATAAACTATAAACACCTCTGTGCATATAAACTAGAAAATCTAGAAGAAATGGGTAAATTCCTGGACAAATACACCCTCCTAAGACTGAATCAGAAGTAAATTGAATCCCTGAATAGACGATTAATGAGTTCTGAAATTGAGGAAGTAATAAACAGCCTACCAACAAAAAACACCCAGTACAAGATGGATTCACAGCTGAATTCTACCAGAGGTACAAAGAAGAGCTGGTACTATTTCTTCTGAAACTACTCCAAAAAATTAAAAAGGAGGCGCTCTTCCCTAATTTATTCTATGAACCTAGCATCAGCCTGATACCAAAACCTGTCAGAGATAAAATAAATAAATAAACAAACAAAAAATACACTTTAGCCCAATATCCTTGATGAACATTGATCCAAAAATAATCAATAAATACTGGCAAACCGAATCAGCAGCACATCAAAAACCTTATCCCCCACAATAAAGTCAGCTTCACATCCAAGATGTAAGGTTGGTTCAACATATGCAAATCAATAAATGTGACATCACATAAACATAACTAAAGAGAAAATAGATATGATTTTCTCAATAGATGCAGAAAAAGCCTTCAATAAACCAACATCCCTTCATGTTAAAAACTCTCAATAAACTGGATATTGAAGGAACATACCTCAAAATAATAAAAGCTATCTATGACAAACCCACAGCCAATATAGTACTGAATGAACAAAAGCTGGAAGCATTCCCCTTGAAAACAAGCACAGGACAAGCATGCCCTCTCTCACCATTCCTGTTCAATGTAATAGGAAAATTCTGGCCAATGAAATCAGGCAATAGAAAGAAATGAAGTTTATTCAAATAAGAAGAGAGGAAGTCAAATTATCTTTGTTGCAAATGACATAATCCTATGACTAGACAACCCCATCACAATTAGAATAAAATGAAATTATAAAAACTAAATTATGTGTAATGAATGTATAAAAGGTATTAAGTTAATTTAGATATTATTTATGTGATAAACAACACTAGGTGGTAAGTTTAGCACATTTATAGAACATATATGCACTTCTAAGTTTCATTTAAAGACGGTTTCATTAAAATTAACTACTAGGTGTCTAGAACTTTAATGTATATAAAAGCTAAACTTTAAATTTATTTTGCTATATAAATCACAAAATGCCTTTGAAAATGCCTTTGAAAGCATTGACTACTTTAAAGTGCAAGCTCTTTTATAAAATGTTAGTGACAAAAAGTAATTTTAAAAAGTAAATAATTTCAGAAAACATATGTGCTTATGTATGATTCATGATCCTAAAAAGAATTAAAAATAATTTTTAAATTACTGATTTATCCATCCTTCTATAAAAACTAGAAATTTAATTTCAGAATTTACAAAGAAAATGTCTTTAAATAAGGCAACTGATAAGAAGTTTCTGCCTGTTTCCAAATTTCCATAGTAGAATAAATGTATCTCAATTCACAAATGTGCATAATTTCAGTTATTTTATAGTAACCCTTCACTGGCCTCCTAGATTTTCTTTTCATTGCATTTTGATGCATTGTATTAAAAATGTCTTGATGTATCTTGTGGCTTAACTCAATATTGTTAAAGGTGACCTTTTGATTTGATTGTTTAGCTGACTTTGGTGCTAATAAGATAAAGAATGAGGTGTCTAATGAACCTTGTATATGGAAATAATGATAGATGGCTTATTTGGAATTCTACAGACGCAGCACTGCCAAGGCTGCTGAGGAGTCTTTGGATCCTAACTAATTTTAGAGAGGTTTTATTGATTACACAGAGACAGGGCACATTTTAATCATTTTTACAGCACTGTATTGCCTGAGGTACCAAAATCCATTAAACAAGGATTATAAACTTTATTTTAAACTGGATCCTAAATTGTTTCTTGATGTATAGTCAACAACAGCTCTGTAATATCAATCACAGTTACTAAGGCATATTAAAATCAATTTGTTTAATTTTAATTGCTCATATCCCTGACCCTCTGAGGTGCAGCTGTTCATGAAGCTAAATTACTTTTCTCCCAGATAGGAGTTTCATTTTAGTTTACGTTGCAATCATTTCTTTCCTAAGGCTACCAACATGTTCTGTTTTTAACATGTCTGCTTTTAATTTTCGCTTCCTATGCTTAAAAATGTACTAGAAATGACTTCAAGATATGACTTTTTTGTCATTCTCCACATCTTTTAATCTTTCTAGGGAATAAGCATTTCACTGAAATTATTTGAGTTGAATAATAAAATGATACAAAAACATATGCAAATGTTTCATGTGGATGTATTCCTACAGAATAAAAGTAGGATAGACCACCATACACCTAAGAGCAAAAATATTTATTTAACAGAAAAAATTATTTAACAGAATGTGAGTTTTCTTATTTTAAAATGGCACTTTATGTGTTTGATGTATTATATAGATTTGGTATAAATACTTTTACTCCTTAAATATTTATTAAAATGTAAAGGATTATGAATCAATACCCACACTGTGTAACACTTGAGAAAAAAAAGGGGAGAGAAAATAAATCTGTGCGCTTGACATCTCTGGGAATACATTGACTTTAACAATAAAAAACCTGATTTAAGACCTGGTTTTCCCACTAAATTATCATTGACCAACAGGTTAGTTAATGCATTTGGACCTCTATTTCCACATTTGTAAAATAAAAATAAAATTTTTCTTAAGTGACAGGGAAATTTGATATTTATTATGCTAATACATCTGACATATTTTAGAAATGTTAATGTCCTTTCTTATTGTTCATGTGTATCCATAAAAATTTGTTGACTCATTATCTACTCACTTTGTCAGAGTCAATATATGTACAAATATCTATAGAGAGGAAACATTAGTGGGGAAGGAAAGCAATATGAGGAAGAATTAATTTAATTTTAAAACCATATATTTGATGTTAAAAGAGGCTTCATACATTTTCAAAGCTATAGGTTCAAAATAACTAGATCAACACTTAAAAACACCATCTTGCTAGGTTAATAGTGACCTAAACACTAAAACTGCATTCCCACCAAATACATCCATGACATGTATATGAAGTCAAACGTGAATTATCTTAATTTTTCTTCAACTCTCTAGCTTCAACTCAATAAAAAATGTTTGGTTTTTGGTTTTTGGTTTTTTACTTTTTTTTTCAATTGCACTTTAGGTTCTGGGGTACATGTGTAGATCATGCAGGATTGTTATCCCTCCCTAACCTTTCCACCCTCCCTCTGTCCATCCCTTGCCCACCCTCCAACAGACCCCAGTGTGTGATGCTCCCCTCCCTGTGTCCATGTGTTCTCACTGTTCAACACCCATCTATGAGTGAGAACATATGGTGTTTGATTTTCTGTTCTTGTGTCAGTTTGCTGAGAATGATAGTTTCCAGATTCATCTATGTCCCTACAAAGGACATGAACTCATTGTATTTTATGGCTTCATAGTATTCCATGGTGTATATGTGCCACATTTTCCCTGTCCAATCTATCATCGATGGGCATTTGGGTTGGTTCCAGGTCTTTGCTATTGTAAACAGTGCCACTATGAACATACTTGTGCATATGTCTTTATAACAATGATTTATAATCCCTTGGATATATACCCAGTAATGAGATTGCTGGGTCAAATGGAACTTCTATTTCTAGGTCCTTGAGGAATTGCCACACTGTTTTCCACAATGGTTGAACTAATTTACACTCCCACCAATAGTGTAAAAGTGTTCCTATTTCTCCACATCCTCTCCAGCATCTGTTGTCTCCCGATTTTTTAATGATCGCCATTCTAGCTGGCATGAGGTGGTATCTCAATGTGGTTTTGATTTGCATTTCTCTAATAATCAGTGATGATGAGCATTTTTAAATATGTTTGTTGGCCTTATATATGTCTTCTTTTGAAAAGTATCCATTCATATCCTTCTCCCACTTTTGGATGAGTTTGTTGGTTTTTTTCTTGTAAACCTGTTTTAGTTCTTTGTAGATTCTGGATATTAGCCCTTTGTCAGATGGGTAGATTGCAAAAATTTTTTCCCATTCTGTTGGTTGCCACTTCACTCCAATGATTGCTTCTTTTGCTGTGCAGAAGCTCTGGAGTTTAATTAG
>CAUYQU010101056.1:0-41768 GCA_963574635.1 Cheracebus regulus
GGCATCCACTCGCTCTCTGTGCTTTCACTGGGAGCTACAATCCTGAGCTGCTGCTACGTGGCCATCTTGGATCTCTCTCCGCCCGGTGATGAAGTTTTTTCTGTTTCTTAGTTTTCCTTTGGTGGACGCCCATCTCCCAGAGAGCTGGCCATGCCCGTGTTCACTGTGGTTGCTTTGTAACTCTCAGTCCTCAGGGCTTCCAATTGCTGTTTTTCTTGTGGTGATGGGACCAGCCGAGCCCGTCCGTCCCATATACTCCGCACCAGGAAGCGCCGCGCTGGGGCACTGGCAAAACAGCTGCGCCGGCCAAACGAGTCGCGCTGGCGACCCGTGTGGCTCCTCTGCCGGGAATCTCCCAGTCTGTGGGCAACAAAAATTCGTCGGAAAGTGCGGCGTCCACTCGTTCTCTGCGCTTGCACTGGGAGCTACATTCCTGAGCTGTTGCTAATTGGCCATCTTGGATCTCTCCTGATACCATTTTCTTATTCAGTGCAGTTGTTTTTCTTGTAACCACAGTCAACAAAAAAGCTCTACACTTAGAAAAATACTTGTGAAAAAAAAAGCATAAGGACTGTTGAACATCATAAGAGTTTGCAGATTTTATGAGCAGTAGTTAAGGACAAGTGCATCTGGTTACATTTTGAAGAGTTACTCATGGCCTGTGTGGGAACTCCAGCTTGCTCAATCTTACCTGCTGATCATACCAACTGAATGGCTAGATCCTTATATAGAATGTTTTTTGTTAAGAAAGACTATGAAGGAAGTTCAAATCCAGAGAAATGGCTAAGTATCTTTGATAAACTGTAACAACTTTGCTTAGTGAGGAAAATTATAGATTTTAAAATTCAGCTGTGATTCTGACTTTACTTGTATGATTATAGATACCACATGAAATGAAGAGTTGATTTACATGCCATGATAATTGGAACTCCAAATGCTTTTGTTTAAATTACTGGGGTGGGAGGGGGAAAATAAATAAATTACTGAAGTAAATCCACGTGAATGGATGTGTATAGCGCCAGTTTACTATATATTTGCTTCAGTGCTTAAATTGTGTATATATATATAGAAATCAGAGTATTATAAGATATAATGGCTTTACATAAAGTATGCTTTACTATGGAAATAAATAAAATGGTGCTTTTGGGAAAAAGTCCAATGTTTGTTTATATATATATATATATATATATATAAATATATATCTGTATGAAGTAACTAAGGAAAAACAGATTTTAAGCTTCTAAAGTCTCTTTGCTTCAGTAGCTTTAGCCATAAAGGAGAATAAAAACTTGAGGTAAAAAAAAAAAAGCAGTAAGACTCAATCTTTAATGCTCAAACAATCTTAGATATGGTTCTCTGTTCAGTTTGATAATGGAAATCATCTTTACTTCTGCTTATGCCGGACACCCAACAGACATTTCCCTTTGGAGACTCTTAATCTCTTTTGTGCATTCTTCTTTGTACATTGCTTGTTTTTTAGAAGAGTTTTCATTCCTTTTTTTAACCAGTTAACTTCCCTTTAGTGCTTTTATTCTGTGAGTCTGTTGCAGTGACAACCCATGAAAAAGAAAACAACAACAAAAAGAATGAAGATTGATGTTAAGCCAAGACTGAACAGTAGGCAAAAAAAAAAAAAAGGAAACCATAAACCTCTTGAGACACAACCTCCTTGCCTGAACTATGACTATTAATTTCATTTTCAATTTTACTCAGATTACAAACTCCTAAGGCAGAAATAGTAATAGTTAAGTAACACATTTTCCAAGAAAATTGGAAATACTAACAAATTGGCTTGTGTGTTATTTTCAAAAATAAAAACAATTTTGTAAATCAGTTTGATTTTGTTACTAAGTAACTTCGGCTCTACACAGCAGACTTTAGTGTCTTCATTATTTATATTAATTTATATTAATTTATCGAAGTTACACAAGCACATGAGTGAAAATTTAGATAACACAGAAGAGCTGGTAATGAAAAAAATGTTCCCAAATATACCCATTCCCACCTATTCCTATCCAGGCCTGCTTCCAAGGGTGATCGCTCTAACCGATTTCCTCCAACACCTATACAGTTTAGTTATGTTCTTACCAACTCCAGACATTATCTGTCAATTTCTTATAATAATACATCCAACTTAACTCTTTTTCTATTCCCCCTATGTTTATTTCCCCTGCTTAATATTGCTATTTTATTTCCTGTACAACCTTCACACCTTGTTTCATTACCTATAATCAGTATCTCTTGACTACTTAGTTTATCAAGTGAGAAAATTAGGGCCCCTACCTGTTTATTTCCTTCTCCTTCCCTCCTTCTGCCTCCTACTTCTGTCATTCCAGTTTTATTTTTAAATTAGCAAGTTTGAAAACATTTCCTATCTGTTCTGTAATCACATTTAATATTTCTATATTTTTCTTAAAGTTGATGGCTCGTGATTAACATTTATATTATTATGACCATGGGAGTATTCCTCATTGGAGAGCCAAGCTCTGTGCTAGGATTTGTTTTCTTTTTCTAGGGTTTGATAACTCTGTTTTACTTGAAGACAATTATTCAAATGGGTTTGTCTTTTCTTCTGCCAGTCATTTCACATTAACATTTGCCCTGTGTTCAGACTGTGTCTACTTTTACAGTCTCTATTGCCCTGGAACTGTGTGCTGGTTTTCCTGCTGTTTTCTTGTTAAGGAAAGAACTAATTTTTTTCCCCCAACCAAAAAAAAAAAAATGTTCTGAGCTTCTTGCTCATTCTGGGTCTTGCTTAAAATCCATTCTATTTTTCTTGAAACTCCTTGATTTCCTCTCAGAATTGGGATTCACTGTGGCTTTATATTTCAAACATAATTTTATTTTATAGTGTTTGATTTTTCATAATTGAATTTTCCTCTATTATTTTGTACCATTTTTATATCCCCAAGTTGTTCCAAGTTGTCAGTATTACCATATGATCTCCTTGGTCCCCTTTTGGCAGCTCTTCCTCCCAGAGCCTGCTGCTTTGCTCTTCTCCAGTCTGGTTACTGCCAGCTGTCACCTCGGTTCTTTCCTTCACTGCTATTCTGGTTTGCCTCTTGTTTCCTGAATCCTATGTTGGCTTCTCATATTTCACTTCCTTGTTTTGCTAGGTGCTTTCTCAAGTAACTTCCAAAGAAGAAGTGTTAGAGTCTTGCATGTTCCAAAATATCTTTAGCCAAAGCGAGTACTGAATCAATGATTTAGCTGCTAAAGGGATTTAAAGGTCAGCGATGTCTTTGTTCAGAACTTGCGAGGGGTTACCACATTGCTCATGCCCCTGTTGCAGTTTGTCATCCTTTCCCATTCTGAGTCTAGAGGCTCTCTAAAAACCTGTGGGGTATGCTGGTTCTCCCCTTGACCTTAATTCTGTTCTATGCATATTTTAAAGATTTTATTCCATGGTTACCTTTCCTCAACTTTAGTCAATTCTTTTCTATTTACTTTCTGTCTTGAAATTTCAAATCTGCTGATGACTCTACTCCCATTCTATTTGCTCTTGGGGGTTTCAGCCTCAAAAAAGAATTGACTATCACTTTTGGGAAGAAGAGAGGATATAAATATAATGACAGCCCTCAATATTTCAATATTTTAAAATAATTAAAAATTTTAATATATAATGACAAATATATTGGTTCATAATTTTGCCTTTAACTTTTAACAACTCCCGGAGGTATGTTCTTTATATGTCTAGATGTGAAAACTCAAGAATGTATAGATAATGTAATGTGCCAAACTTTTCTCAGGTACTGGTGGGTGATGTTTATGAACCTGCATGTATCTGGTTTGAAATTCCATGCTCATTCACTCGGCCTTGCTTGTTCATATGCTATTTTTATATTGATAACTAAATTTGCTTCTGGGAACTCTTGAGAAAATGTATGTTTGCCAGGTGTGGTGGCTCATGCCTGTAATCCCAGCATTTTGGGAGGCCGAGGTAGGTGGATCACAAGGTCAGAAGTTCGAGACCAGCCTGGCCAACATTGTGAAACCATGTCTCTACTAAAAACACAAAAATTAGTTGGGCATGGTGACATGTACCTGGCGTCCCAGCTACTCAGGAGGCTGAGGAAGGAGAATTGCTTGAGCTGGGAGGCAGATATTTCAGTGAGCTAAGATTGCGCCACTGCACTCCAGTTGGGGTGACAGAGCAAGAATCTGTCTTGGGGGAAAAAAATGAAATAAGAAAAGGTAAGTCAGTGCTAATTTTTCAAAATGGAAAAGATAAAGAAGAGCAAATTTCTTAATCACCTTCACATAAATCTCTACTTCTCAGGTAGATTATGATATAATTAGAATATAGTTAGATGATGGTGATTTAGAATTATTTCAGATTGAGAGAGAATTTCCCAAGTCTCTTCAAAATGTACATATTGGTGGAAATATTTATATTATTTTAATATAATAAATAATAATAAATGTGTATCAATTATCTAATGGGGGTAGAACAGTATAATATATTTCATGCTGTGCTAAATACAAAGATGAACAAGGTATACTTTTTGTCATTGATACAAAAATAGTTATAATGGAAAACAATATATAAGTATCATAAGAGACATATGATATGCTAAGAAAATACAGGAAGAGAGGTAAGCAAGGATCAGTGAAGGATGGGAGAGGGAATGGAAGATATATGAAAGATTTCCTGGGGAAGATGCTATCTGGAATGAGTTTTGTTAGCTGGATAAGAATTTAACGAAGGAAATGTATTCTCGCCTGAAGGAAGAGTATAGGTAAAAGCACTAGGAAACCACAAACATACTCAGGAAAGAGAACAATATCCAGGTTTTTTTTTTATTATTATTTGGGAAATGTTCAACATAAAACATCAGGGCACTGCATAGAGTAGGCAGTCATTAATTTAATAAGAAGTTACTGATTTATTTCTGAGGGCGTGGGGGATGCAATGGTGAACCAAGATGATGTAGTCACTGCTCTTACTGAACTCACCATATGTAAAGTAGACCAAATAGGGGAGTAAACACAAAACAAGTGCACATTATGCTAGTACCATGAATGAATAGTGCCGATTTCATGGAGCTCTGTGGATTACATGTACTAACATATGAAAAGCACCTAGAACCTTGGCATTATCATTTCTGTGATAATTTTTATTATATTGTTAAGAAGTAAATAGTGTATTACAAAGAATAACAAGGACCATCAGTTTTATATACAGGGGTTAGGAAAGGTCTTTCTCCTAAGATAGTATTTATGAACTTCAAATATGAGAAGATGCTCAGCCATGCATATAATGGGGGAAAGAGTGACTGAACTGAAGGAATGTAGGATCAAATGTCAGAAGGCAGAACATTTGGGGAGAGGGATACAGGAGGTGAATATTGACTCTGCTGGCTGCGGCAATTAGGTAGGGGAGATATTTATGAGAAAAAGTTATAGAGGCAGGGAAAAGTACAGTATGTACATCTTGGGAGGCCATGATAACATTAATTAAGATTTATTGAATGGATGAAGAAATGAAATAATAAAGATCTATTGAACTGTGCCACAGTTAACAAGCCAGGAGAAACATATTAAGGCCCTGTGTATGACCCTGAATGCTGATCTGGAATGAATATTATTAGTTTAATAAACAGTGAAAATGTGCTGTTCATACTCCAAACAAGGAAGTGGTGTGGCTGTGCTGTCTACATAATTTGAAGAGCTGAGTTTAAAAGAAGAGTGGGGACCCTTGTTCATAAATTACAAATTATAAGCAGGGGACAGCAGAACATTGAGCAAAGCATGAGCTCTTATTAGTGTGGAGACTTACATGATTGCATAAGTTGTATACTCATGAAGTTGGCTCTGGACATAGTCAAAAATCTTTTAGAAGGTTAGTCTTTCAAGACACAGTGTGTATACAGGCAGACTTTAGAAATGATTATATTGGTTGGGTAGATGGGGTAGAGTTAGATAAGGAAAATGTAAAGGTGATTTAGTTATTGAGATTGAGTGTCCATGGAGAATGGAAACTACTACTTGTTAAATTGTTTACTATATGCCAGAATCTTAAAGGAGTTTAGGAAATGGCACCCCAAAATATGCCACTTTTGATATACAAATTACTTTGAGCTCAGAGCACTGAAATTATGTCAAATAACTTTGTTATAAACAATCATCTATTCTTAGAGCTCATTAATTTTCCCAAAACCATTTACTCTCCTTTAAGGTACCTAAATCTTTCCTCCTCTCCCCCTCCCCATGTAGAGGGTATATAAGCTCCTAAATCTGAGTTTTGGGGTATTTACTTTTCTGTGGTGCCCTCCATGCAAATAGTAAATTTGTATACCCTCTCTCCTATTAATCTGCCTATTCTCAGTTTATTTCATAGACTCGTGCTTATTTTAGACAAGTCCTAGATTTCAAATTGGTAAATTTAACAATTTGAACAACAAATTTAACAATTTGTTGCTATAAGGATTTCAACTGTAAGTCAGATTCTAAAAGCCTGTGCTCTTAATACTGTGTTACATTGTGTCTTTTCACCAAGAAGACACATTAGTGGTATTCCTCATTTGAAGTATAGGGGGGAATTCTCGGGATCTGATTTATCACTCATTTATGCAGTATATATTTGCCTAGTGCCACCTATATTACTAGTTCTGTGTGTGGTAATGGTGATAAAAAGATAAAATATTTTAGCAACTACTATATGATGAAGAATGCAATGGTTGTGCCTCTCAAAAGTAAAATTTATTTTAAAACCTTTTTTTGTTATTATTTTACTTCCGGACTGTACTGCTGAGAGATTTATACCACTGATTAGAGTTGTTTGCCAATTCTAACATTTTATTTTATACTACATATATATGTATGTATTATGTATATGTGTGTGTGTGTATGTGTATGTATATACACATATGTGGCATCATAGTGTAGTAGCTTCAGTTACGTAGCCAAATTCTCTGTCACTTACTAGCTGCATGACCTGGGGCAAATTGACTAACCTCTCCATATCTCCATTTGCTGAAAAAAATGGGCATAGTAGGTATGATGGTTAATTTTAAGTGTCTGTTTGACTGAATTAAGGAATATCTAGAGAACCAGCAAAGCCTTATTTCTGGGTGTGTCACTGAAAGTATTAGCAGAGGAGAAAGGCAAGTGAATCTGTGGACTGAATGGGGGAAGATCTACCCTCAATGTGAGTGGGTGCTATCAAGTGGACTGAGAGCCTAGACAGAACAAAAACAGCAGGGAGAAAACTGGTGTTTTGGGTTTTTTTCCCCTCTCTCTTCTGGATCTGGAACACTCTACTTCTCTTACCTTTGGACATCAGAACTCCATGGTTTCTAGTCTTTGGATTCCAGGACTTATACCAGTAGTCCCCTGGGTTTTTAGGCCTTTAGCCCAGACTTAAGAGTTACACCATTGGTTTTCCTGGTTCTTAGGCTTTCATAATTGGACTGAGCCATGGTACCCACATTCCAGAGTCTGTAGCTTACAGCCAGCTGTGGGACTTCTCAGCCTCCGTAATCACATGAGCAAATTCTCCTAATAAATCTCCTCTCATCTATCGATCCGGACATAATTACACCATTGGTTCTGTTTCTCTGGAGAACTCTAATACAGTCAGGGTGTCTACCTTGAATACTTTAAAGAGACTAGTGAGTAAAAACATAAACTACCTTTAACAGTGCGTTCATCTGTTCTTTCATTGCTCTAAATAAATACCCGAGATTGGGAAATTCGTAGGGAAAAGAGGTTTAATTGGCTCACACTTCTGTAGGCTGTACAGAAAGCAGACGGTGGCATATGCTTCTGGGGAGGCCTCAGGAAGCTTTTACTAATGGTGGAAGGCAAAGTGTAAGCAGGAGTCTTATATAGCAGGAGCAGGACTCAGAGAGAGAGCGGGGAGGTGCCACACACTTTTAAGTCACCAGATACTATGAGAACTTGCTATCACAAGAACACCAAGAGGGAAATCCTCCCCCAGTGATCCAATCACCTCCTACCAGGCCCCACCTCCAACTTTGGTTATTACGATTTGTCATGAGACTTGGGCAGTGACACAGATCTAAACCATATGAAACACTATCTGGCACATAGTCAACACTCAATAAATGTTAACTCTTTATGTGACATTGGCTCATGTTTATTTTAGATGAGTCCTAGATTTCAAGTTGGTGAATTTTGTGGCCAACATAGAGAGTAGATGAAAAGGCATCAGGATAAAATAGGTTTGTGATGTTTATTCGTTATAATGTAAGAAATTTTGAATGGAGCTTGTGGTAAGGAAAAAATTGTTATTTTCAGACCAGTAAATCATAGACAACCAGCATCTAGTTTGTTAGTAATTATTCCACTAGGCATTAGGATGCTTTACCCGTTTATCAAATAGTACTATCCATATATATTTTATGTGCTCATGTAGACATATGCATATAAGGGCATATACATTTTGGATGCTAATTCAGCAGTGTAGTATGTGGTGATAATGATTATCCATGCGGTATTCTCAAAAGTTTTCTACGTGAGATCTGAGAAATATTAGTAATTAGGCCATAAACCCATGCTTGTCAACTTTACTAGAGTTGTATACTATGTACTTGATAGTTTTCATTTCTCTGCATTATACTTTATCTTACCGGTCTAGTCAAAACTGGACTCTTTCAGTAAGAGTAAATTAATGGTGATGTTACACAGTTCATACAAATAGTGCAGTAGTGTTCCTTTGTCTGCCCCTTCCATTGAAAAATTGATGTGTGTTTTGAATGTGTTTTATTTTATCACAAAGAATAGAGATAATTGATTATATCTTTTAACTGCATTGCCAGTGAGTTATTACAAAAATCAGTGTCTGTGAACTATTTTTTGACTATTTTAGCTCTAATACTTCCTATTCTGGTCTCCAGTATTATTCTGTGAATAAAGCTACCACACTGATCCCCCTATAACCAATTTCCTCTCAGAGGGTTCCCTTTTTCTTGAGTGCCTTGCCTTTCCATCTCTGTAACCTCAATCATTTACTTACTTTATCTTAAAACAATTTCTTATTTTTCTACATTCCCAATATTAGCATTTCTGTTTGCATTTTTCTTTTAGCACTTACCATTTTCTATCATACACATATCTGGGAAGAGGGCAAAGGCCAAACTCCATACTTAACCTCTATGCCATCAACTTGGACTCGTTGACTCTTACTCTCAGGCTCTTGGAAGTTCTTTGCATCCTACAAAGCAAATCTAACACAGAAATTGTTAATAAAAATGAGTCAGGGGCTCCTCTATGATTCTCTTGCCTTTAAGGGGGTGAGAAAAGAACAAGAAAATGCCAAACTGGTTTTTACGTGGTAAGTACTGAGATAAGAAAACAAAAGTAATTACCTGGTTTCTGGCAGTTACTGTGAATCCTATGCTGTCTTGCTAGTATTAAATAAATATCTTGCTGAGCAAAATACAAATTGATCTAATAAAAATTAGTGATCCATTACCAATGAGAAAGTGTTAAGAATAAACAAGCTGCTGGAAAGTAGGCCTCCACGTCTGGCATTATCATTTTGGTGAGCCTTTGGCAAGAAGGAATGGGCAAAATGGACTTGAGGGAGCAGTGGCAGGGAAGAGCCAGAGGAGTAGCCCTGAACTATGGGATGATAAAAGTGTCAACATCAAACTCGATGTCTTTGCTTCTGCTCTTAAGCAAAGACCTAGAAATGGGAGCCCTAGAGGAGTAAAATTCTGGGTGGAAGCAAGTCACCAAGAGCCCACACATCATCAGCTGAAATGAGTATACACCCAATCCTGTGGTCTCCCTCAGGCCTGTCTGAAGATGAGAGGAAGAACAAATAGGGTTACTCCCTTCCCTTGTTTATTATGCTTCCTTAAATGGCATTTATTTTACGCTGGGCATGTGATGTGCTATAAGGCCTTGTTAAGAGTAGCTTTAATCTATGTGGATTAGTGATGGAGAACTAGAATAAGCTGTTTACCTTTTTCCTTAAATTCCTTAAGTTATGCAATAGCTTAAACAAGGAGAAGAAGGGACAGACAGTTACCAGGTAGAGAAAGACTCTAGGAAACAGGTCAGAAAAGAAATAATGAAATAAGCTGGTTGTTCAAAGTAGAAAAGAGGATTTAGCAGGTATCATAACTTTTTGAGTAATTATGACCCTTTATGTAGGAAAACTATGCTTTTTTGTTTCACCAAAAGAAGCAGTCCTAAGACTAATAAATATCCTGTATTAAGAGGTAGATTTTAGAATAGTGGAAAGAAAAAAAAATCAGTCAATCACCAACCAACCAACAAACATAAACTTTTACTACAAGAGAAAAAAAATTGCTTTTTCATGAATTAACAAGTTCTGGGTCATTGGAAGTGTTCAAGTAGAAACTGAATGACCACATTTAAGGAATAGTGCAGAAAAGAGTCTAACATCTGATCATGGTTGGGTTAAATGACCTGTAAGATTTATCTGAAATCTAACATTTTATGTTTCTTAGAATGTACCAAATTTAATGCCTTTAGATATGATTCAGGAAGCCATATTATTTCTAAGCAATTTCTCATGTCCCATTTAGTAAAAAATGAAGAACTAGTTTCTCAATGAGAAGAAAATTGTCTTGACTTTATAAAATTTTCTGGTCAAAAGAGGCCTCCAAAATCTTTTGTTCTATGGAATCTAAGAAAATAATACACTGAAGTCTAACACCTTTCTCATACACACACACACGCACACGCACACGCACACGCACACACACGCATATATAGTAGAGAGAGAGTATGTGTGTGAAAGCTACTTTCATTTCTCATCTTGTGAGGAAGGAGTCATCTCTAAGGTTTATGACTTTTTATGATCCCGGTCACCTTAGAGAGCAGTTTCTCAGAGTGCAGTCACAGCACAGTTTAATTAGACTATCCTGGGGTACTTCTTGAAAATTTAGATTCCTGGTTCCACTGAAGCATAATGAATTAGAATCTTTTGGATGGTACCTTTTGAATCCTAATATTTAACAAGTACTATCATGATTCTTAGGCATATTAAAGTTCAAGAATATTTGCTGTAGATCTTTAAGATCTGAGGTTTCAGTATATAAACATGTTTTATTTTCTTGTTATCAAATATCCAAAAACCCACCTCTTCTTCTTAATTTCTGGGGGTAAAAACCCTTGATGAGAATCAATAATTATTCTCTAACAATATTTTTCCTGATGTAGTTTATTGACTTGCTTTCATTCATCAACTTATGAAAAATTAAAAAATCACAGTATATTCAATATATTTATTTTTGCATATGAGCATGTATTTCCAATAGGGGAATCACCTCAGAGGATTTCAAAAAGAAGGAAAATTCCTTTCTGTTATGTTTATTTATTCTTGTAAAAATAGTTGGTAGTGGGTTAGCTTGTTATTTACAACAGCATGCTTCTGAATTCAAAAATATGCTTGTATTCTGTGTGGTCAGTAGTAATGTTTTATTCCATAGTCTTAAAAATTAATGTTCTTGTTTGAAGAGTTAATTGTGTTTATGAGGACTTTTTAAAAATTGCTAGTTACAGAAATGAAACTCAGCCTACCATAAGAAAGCGCAATAACCTCATAACTGGAAAAGATAGGAGTGAACTTCAGGTATATCTGGAGCTGAGGCTCAAATAATGTCATCAGAGAAGTTTGTCTTACACCATCACTTAACTCTGAGATTTTTTTCTATGTTAACTTCATTCTGTAAGTGAAGTTAACAGAGTGTGGCTGTTTAACCTATGTGAAGTTAACCCTAAGTGGCTGAAAAGATGCCTGTCGCTGAAACCTGCCCAGTTTCTCCATAGAGCTGATATTTACAGGTTTTTTGAGTAAACATAGAAATAGACCCTTCTGGTCTTAAAAGTTGAAACTTAGATTTGTCTTACCTGGAATCTTCCTCAGGAAGTCAAGTCTCAGGAAAGGGACTGAAAATCACTAGATTCACCTCATCCAGCAACGAGAAGGCCAGGCCCCTTCCTAATTTTTGTTTAACAGCTCCTCTTCCTTACCCCTCATGAGAATATCATCTTCTTGTATGATAGCTGGTATTTATATTATAGTCAAAGTAGATGTTTAAGCAAGCAGTTTGAGAAAAATTCTTGAGTCAGGGTAACATTTGAGTTGTGTGTCCGTTTTGGCTGGGAGCCACTGTAACCTAACCTAGATAACTCAATTTCTACTAAACTGAACCATGCTTCTACTTGTAAGGGAAGTCCTATAGTAGGAATAAAGAATTTTTTTTTCCAGGTCATGTTCTTAAGATAAAATGTTAGAAAGATCTTAAAGGCAATGGCAGTGATGTTTAACATATTTATTTCATTCTGAAGGAAAAATGTGGCAGTAATTCAGGAAGGGCATGCTTAAAATTCACTGAAATGTAGCAACACTAGAAGTTAAAAGTGAAACAGTTCTCTGTAGGTTTTGGTTGCTTTTAAAGATAAGAAGAATTGCATGAATGTGTCACTGGTGATGATTTAAATATGGAATATTCTGGATACAATAGTGGTTCAAATTATAAAAACAAAAATAGTTGTAGTTATTTTGGAGTGGAATGGAGTAAAGTGGAGCCAGGAAAGAATCGGTGTAATATGGCGGCACAATTGCAAAACTATGTTTGGATATAGTTGGCTTCAGAGAGACCAAGCAATCATATAGCGACAATGCAGGTGGTGATATTAAGAACACTGTTTTAAACTCTTTTCCTGTATTATGGTATTTAATCTTCAAAATGACCCTTGATATAGGCTTCAATATTTTAGCGATGAAAGAATAAGGCACAGATAAATTGAGTAACATAGCTGAAGTCAGGGATCTAGTGTTTGAGCTGGGAACCTGACTCATGCAGTGACACTGGAGTCCAACTTTGGATAATATTTGTTAGCATTTGTTAAGCATCTGCCGTTAGTCCAGATTTACATTCGCATCTTCTGTTCTTCACAGATGCTTGATGAATAGATGTTATTTTATATCCCATTTTACAGATGAAGAATAAGAAGTTGAGAAAAGTGTCCAAGTAGAATTAATAAATGCCCAAATCTTGACTAAAAATACATCTTCTCGACTTCACAGATTGTATTTGAATCACTACTGTATATGATCTCTTGACTCTGCTAGATACAATGATAATCATGAACAAGGGGAAATCTGGTCTTACATTATCCTTTGTAAGCTCACAACAAATGCCCATTTAATTACAAAGTATTACTCTGCTGAGATACTAATAGTAAAGAATTACTGAAAAATTTAAATATGCTAGTCACAAAAATAGTTAAATTTAAAGCAGTCTATATTGATGCTATAAGGAACTATGTGCAGCAATTTGGGATTTAAATTTATGAAAAATTACATCGAAATATGTTTTGTATATTTTCAAAACCTCTCTGAACTTTTTCTTAAGATATTTCACTGATTTGCGATACTGATTTCAGATGTAAAATTGTTAGATCTCTGGTTAAATCCACCTGGTAACATTTATTAGAGGTTAAATTTTAACACAGGCTTATGGTTCAGTGTAGTAGATGGATTGTATGCTGATGTCTACTGCTTTTTTCTAAAAGTCATCTTAATAGGAGTGCAAATGTAGAAATAAGAAATGGAGGAAGGGTGTCAATGGGGTATGAAAGAATTTATCCAATCTGATGGGAAGTAAGTAGTGGATGAAGGAATAAGATTGAATAACAAGGATAAAGGAAACCACAGATTAGAAAATGTCCAAAAAGGTGCAAATACCAAAAGAGCCTTACCTCTCAAATACTAAGAAGTCATATGAGACTTGTAAATGCAAGGTCAGAATATATATAGAGATGTGTAACTTTTTGAAAACAAGGGAGTGGAGGATAATGGAAAGCCTGTAGCTGCATGATGTTCACTTCTCACATATCTTCCTTTCCTCTGAGCACAACCTGAAGCCAAAGAATGCATAAAAAAAAAAATACATACATACTTATATATATGTGTGTCTGTGGGAAGGTACGTGTGTGTGTGTGTGTGTGTGTGTGTGTGTGTGTGTGTATATATATATATATATTTGTAGCTAAGAATGGGCACAGATAGTAGAACAGTGGTTACTAGGGGCTGAGAGGAAGAATGGTAAGTTACTATTTAACAGGTACAGAGTTTCAGTATGAGATGATGAAAAATTCTGCAGATGGATAATGGTGATGGTTACATAACAATGTGAATGTATTTAAGCCCACTGAATTTAGAAATGTTTTAAATGGTAAAGTTTATATTACGGGTATATTACTGCAACAAAAATGTAAGGAGGCTTCTTACGTATACTAATTAAAAGGATGATCTGGTAAAACCAGGACAGTTAACGTGGGAGTTGCTATCCTAGTGTGAGGCCTTCAGCATTTCAGCCAGTCACCATGGTTGACTTGCTACTATAGCCTCAACATAAGGTTAAGGCTTCCAGTTGATAAACTCTTGCCCATGAATACAAAAGTCTCAGCTAGATTTTCTGTGGTCTCAACCCTAACTACAAACCAGGAATCAAGGATGGCCAGACAAATGAGGAATGTTAAAGAGAAAGAGCAAGATTAATAATTAGCAACAGTCGTCTGATAGGAAATAGTTAATCTAGTAAACAGAAGAGTACTTTAAAATTCTCTCTAATTAGTATTATTAGAAGGATGGTAGAGAGATACTTCATTTATTAAATCATGAAAGTATGCTCTAAAAAAACACATAAAAATGTAACCAATGGGAAAAAGAATCTCTTAGAATAAACGGAGGAAAAAGCAAGAAATGGGAAATGAGGATAAAGACAAGCATTAATTCAAGATTTGGCATATAAATAATGGAAGTTCTTGAAAGAGGTAACAGAGAAAACAGGGCAAGCAATTATCAAAGAAATAAAGAGGTAAACTTGAGCTCAAGTATGAGTCTTTATGTTGAAAAGGCCCACTGTGTACTCAGCAAAGTGAAGAAAGGACATTTTCCGAGACATGTTACAAAAATTCAGAATATAAATAATAAAGACAAGATGCTAAAGTTTTCAGAAAGAAAACAACAAAGCTAAAAAGCAGATCACTGATGAGGAGATCCAAGATGGTCAAATAGGAACAGCTTGAGTGCAGTTCCCCAGTGAGAACAGAGCAGAGTGTGAGTGCTTACCGCATTTCCAAACAAGTTTTCACTGCCCACAGAACAAGAGATTCCCAGGCTGAAAAGTGCCACGAGTTTTCAGTGGCGATACTGCTGCTGCATTGGCACACAGAAACTCATACAAGCCTGGTTAGCTGCTTTGACTGGCTCCTGGAATGCCTGGGAGACAGAGCAGCCATTCAAGTGAAAGGGAGGGGGCTGAGACAGGGAGCCAGGCAGTCTGGTTCAGTGGCTACACCCCAACAAAAAAAGCAATCTGAAACACTCTGGATTGAGAATTTCACAGCAGGTGCAGCTGGACCCAGGACCGTCCAGCTCAGTGTGGGGAACAGTGTCCCCCTCTACCGAGGCAGTCGGCCACTACTGAGGCAGTTCACACAGCAGCTGGGCAAAGCCTGTGCAGCTCAGCAATGCCTCTGCTGGCAGACTGTGACTAGACTACTCTGTGCAGGGCAGGGAATCTACGTAAATAGGCAGCAGCATGACAGGAACTTATAAATAAAGGCGACCTTCCTAGGACAGAGCACGTGGGAAAAGAGGCTGTTATGAGTTCAGCTGCAGCAGACTTAAAGATACCTGCCCAGCAGCTCTGCCTGGAACAGCGGAGCTCCCAGCATAGCACTTGAGCTCCTATAAGGGACAGACTGTCTCTTCAAGCAGCTCCTTGACCACCATATATCCAAAGAGACACCTCATAAAGGAGAGAGCTCAGGCTGGCATCTGGTGGGTACGCTTCTGGGATGAGGATAGCAGAGGAAGATCCCCAGGTGAGCGGGGTCTGGAGAGGACCTCCAGCGGTCCTGCAACAGAGGGGCCTTGACTGCTAGAAGGAAAATGAAGAAGTAGAAAGAAATAGCTTCAACATCAACAAAAAGGACATTCACTCAGAGACCCCATGTGAAAGTCACCAACTACAAAGACCACAGGTAGATAAAGCCACAAAGATGGGAAGAAACCAGCACAAAAAGGATGAAAACACCAAAACCCAGAATGCCTTTTCTCCTCCAAGGGATCACAACTCCTCACCAGCAAGGGAAAAAAGCTGGATGGAGAATGAGTCTGATGAATTGACAGAAACAGGCTTCAGAAGATGAGTAATAAACTTCTCAGAGCTAAAAGAACATGTGCTAACCCAATGCAAAGAAACTAACCTAGGAAAAAGGTTTGACAAAATGCTAATGAGAATAAACAGCTTAGAGAGGATTATAAATGAATTGAAGGAGCTGATAAACACAACACAAGAACTTCATGAAGCATACACAAGTTTTGATAGCTGAATCAACCAAGCAGAAGAAAGGATATCAGAGATTGATGATCAACTCAATGAAATAAAATGAGAAGGCAAGAATAGAGAAAAAAGAGTGAAAAGAAATGATCAAAGCCTCCATGAAATATGGGATTATGTGGAAAGACCTAATCTACATTTGCTAGGTTACCTGAATGTGATGGGGAAAATGAATCCAAGCTGGAAAACACTCTTCAGGATATTATCCAGGAGAATGTCCCCAACCCAGCAAGGCAGGCCAACATTCGAGTCCAGAAAATACAGAGAACACCAGAAAGATATTCCTCAAGAAGAGCAACTCCAAGGCACATAATCTTCAGATTCACCAGGGTTGAAATGAAGGAAAAAGTGCTACGGGCAGCCAGAGAGAAAGGTTGGGTTACCCACAAGGGAAGCCAGTCAGACTCAGAGCTGATCTCTTGGCAGAAACCCTATAAGCCAGAAGAGAGTGGGGGCCAATATTCAACGTCCTTAAAGAAAAGAACTTTCAACCTAGAATTTCATATCGAGCCAAACTAAGCTTCATAAGCGAAGGAGAAATAAAATCCTTTATGGACAAGCAATTGCTGAGAGATTTCACCACCCCCAGGCCTGTGTTATGAGAGCTCCTGAAAGAATCACTAAACAAGGAAAAAAACAACCAGTACTAGTCACTCCAAAAATGCACCAAATAGTAAAGACCATCGACGCAATGAAAAAAATATGTCAACTAACAGGCAAAATATCCAGCTAGCATCAAAATGGCAGGATCAAATTCACACATAACCATATTAACCTTAAATGTAAATAGACTAAATGCCCCAATCAAAAGACATAGACTGGCAAATTGGATAAAAAGTCAAAATCCATCGGTGTGCTGTATTCAGGAAACCCATCTCATGTGCAAGGACACACATAGGCTAAAAATAAAGGGATGGAGGAAAATTTATCAAGCAAATGGAGAGCGAAAAAAAAGCAGGAGTTGCAATCTTAGTGTCTGATAAAATGGACTTCAAACAAACAAAGATCAAAAGAGACAAAGAAGGACATTTCATAATGGTAAAAGGATGAATGCATTAAGAAGAAGTAACGATCCTAAATATATATGCACCCAGTACAGGACCACCCAAGTACATAAAGCAAGTTCTTAATGACCTACAAAGAGACTTGGACTCCCACACAATAATAGTGGCAGACTTTAACACTCCACTGTCAATATTAGACAGATCAACAAGACGGAAAATTAAAAAGTATATCCATGAGTTGAACTCAGACCTGGACCAAGAGGACCTAATAGACATCTACAGAAATCTCCAACCCAAATCCACAGAATATACATTCTTCTTAGCACCACATGACACCTACTCTAAAATTGACCACATAATTGGAAGTAAATCACTCCTCAGCAAATGCAAAAGAACGGAAATTATGTCTCTCAGACCACAGTGCAATCAAATTAGAACTCAGAATTAAGAAACTAAGAAATGCACAACTTCATGGAAACTGAACAGCTGGCTCCTGAATGTCGACTGGATAAACAATGAAATGAAGGCAGAAAAAAAATGTTCTTCGAAACTAATGAGAATGAAGACACAATGTATCAGAATCTCTAGGACACATTTAAAGCAGTGTCTAGAGGGAAATATATAGCAATAAATGCCCACCAGAGAAGCAAGGAAAGATCTAAAATCAACACCCTATCATCAAAATTGAAAGAGCTGGAAGAGCAAGATTAAAAAAATGCAAAAGCTAGCAGAAGACAAGAAATAACTAAGATCAGAGCAGAACTGAAGGAGATAGAGACACAAAAAATCCTTCAAAAAATCAACAAATAGAGGACCTGGTTTTTTGAAAAGATTAACAAAATAGACAGACTGCTAGCCAGGTTAATAAAAAAGGAAAGGGAGAAGAATCAAATAGATGCAATAAAAAAGATAAAGGGGATATCACTGCTGACTCCATAGAAATACAAATTACAGTCAGAGATTACTGCAAACAGCCGTATCCACATAAACAAGTAAACCTGGAAGAAATGGATAAATTCCTGGACACTTGCACCCTCCCAAGCCTAAACCAGGAAGGAGTTGAAACCTTGAATAGACCAATGACAAGGGCTGAAGTTGAGGCAGCAGTTAATAGCCTACCAACAAAAGAAGTCCAGGACCAGACGCGTTCACAGCTGAATTCAACCAGATGTACAAACAGGAGCTGGTACCATTCCTTTGGAATTGCTGAAACTATTCCAAACAATCCAAAAAGAGGGAATAATTCCCAAATCATTTTGTGAGACCAGTATCATCCTGATACCAAAATCTAGCAGAGACTCCATGAAAAAAGACAACTTCAGGCCAATATCCAAGATGAACAAAGATGCAAAAATCTTCAATGAAATACTAGCAAACCGATCACAACAGCACATCAAAAGCTTATCCATCATGATCAAGTAGGCTTCATTCCAGGGATGCAAGGCTGGTTCAACATATGCAAGTCTATACATGTAATCTACCACATAAACAGAACCAAAGACAAAAACCACATGATTATCTCAATAGATGCAGAGAAGGCCTTTGACAGAATTCAACAGCCCGTTATGCTAAAAACTCTCAATTAACTATGTATCGAAAGAACGTATCTCAAAATACTAAAAGCTATTTATGACAAACCTGGAGCCAATACCATACTGAATGGGCAAAAATGGAAGTATTCCCTTTGAAATCTGGCACTAGAAAAGGGTGCTCTCTCTCTCTCACCACTCCTATTCAATATAGTATTGGAAGTTCTAGCCAGAGGAATTAGGCAAGAAAAAAAGAAGCATATTCAGTTAAGAAAAGAGGAAGTCAAATTGTCTCTATTTGCAGATGACATGATTGTATATTTAGAAGACCCCATCATCTCAGCCCCAAAATCTCCTTAAACTGATAAGCAAGTTCAGCAAAGTCTCATGATACAAAATCAATGTGCAGAAATCGCAAGCATTTCTATACACCAATAACAGACTAACAGAGAGCCAAATCATGAGCAAACTCCCATTCACAATTTCTACAAAGGAAGTAAAATACCTAGGAATACAATGAATAAAGGATGTAAAGGACCTCTTCAAGGAGAACTACAAACCACTGCTCAAGAAAATGAGAGGACACAAACAGGTGGAAAAACATTCCATGTTCATGGTTAGGAAGAATCAATGTCGTGAAATGGCCATACTGCCCAAGGTAATTTATAGATTCAATCCTATCCCCATCAAGCTACCAATGACCTTCTTCACAGAACTGGAAAAAAACCACCTTAAACTTCATATGGAACCAAAAGAAAGTCCACATAGCCAAGACAATCCTAAGCAAAAAGAACAAGGGCAGAGACATCACGCTACCTGATTTCAAACTATACTACAAAGCTACAGTAATCAAAACAGCATGGTACTGGTACCAAAACAGAGATACAGACCAATGGAACAGAACAGAGGCCTTGGAGACAACACCACACATCTACAACCATCCAATCTTTGACAAATCTGACAAAAACAAGCAATGGGGAATGGATTCCCTCTTTAATAAATGGTGTTGCGAAAACTGGCTAGTAGTGTGCAGAAAGCAGAAACTGAACCCCTTCCTGACACACTAAAATTAAGTCCAGATGGATTAAAGACTTAAACATAAGACCCGACACCATAAAAACCCTAGAAGAAAACCTAGGCAAAACCATTCAGGACTTAGGAATAGACAAGGACTTCATGATTAAAATATCAAAAGCATTGGCAGCAAAAGCCAAATGAGACAAATGAAACCTAATTAAGCTCCAGAGCTTCTGTACAGCAAAATAATCATTAGAATGAACTGGCAACCAACATAATGGGAGAAAATTTTTGCAATCTGCCCATCTGACAAAGGTCTAATATCCAGAATCTACAAAGAACTGAAACAGATTTACAAGAAAAAAACAAACCCATCCAATAGTGGGTGAAGAATATGAACAGACACTTCTCAAAAGAAGACATATATGAGGCCAACAAACATTTGAAAAAATGCTCACCATCACTGATTATTAGAGAACTACAAATCAAAACCACATTGAAATACCACCTCACACCAGTTAGAATGGCGATTATTAAAAAATCTGGAGACAACAGATGCTGGAGAGGATGTAGAGAAGTAGGAACACTTTTACACTGTTGGTGAGAGTGTAAACTAGTTCAACTGTTGTGAAAGACTGTAGCATTTCCTCGGACACCTAGAAATAGAAATTCCATTTGACCCAGCAATCCCATTACTGGGTATATATCCAAAGGATTATAAATCATTCTATTATAAAGACACATGCACATGTATGTTTATTGCGGCACGGTTTACAATAGCAAAGACCTGGAACCAACCCACATGCCCACCTACGATAGAATGGACAAGGAAAATGTGGCACACACACTATGGAATATTACGCAGCCATAAAAAACAATGAGTTCATGTTCTTTGTAGGGACATGGATGAACCTGGAACCATCATTCTCAGCAAACTGACACAAGAACAGAAAATCAAACACCACATGTTCTCACTTATAGGCAGATGTTGAACGATGAGAACACATGGGTACAGGGAAGGGAGCGTCACACACTGGGATCTGTTGTCGGGGCAAGGGAAGGACAGTGGGAGTGTGGGGTGGTCGGGGAGGGATAACATGGGGAGAAGTGCCAGATGTAGGTGACATGGGGATGGAGGCAGCGAACCACATTGCCATGTGTGTACCTATGCAACAATCCTGGATGATCTGCATATGTACCCCAGAACCTAAAGTATAGGTAAAAAATAAAAGGAAGGAAAACAAAAAAACAGTTCACATTATCACTCCATGAAAAAACAAAAAGCCCAATATAAAAATGAGGAAGGATCTGAATAGACATTTCTTCCAAGAATAGAGACTAATAGCCAACAAGCATATGAAAAGATGCTCAGTGTCAATAGCCATCAGGGAAATGGAAATTGAAACCTCAATGAGATACCACTTCACACTTTGTAAGATGGCTATAATGAAAGACACAGATAATAAGTAGTGAAGAGGATCTGTTATATTGAGACCCTCTTATATGCTGCTTGGAATATAGAATGGTGTATTGCTTTGGAAAACAGTTTGTCAGTTTCATAGAGCCAAACAATTCCACTCCTACATATACAATCAAGAGAAATCAAAACTAGTGTCCATATGAAAACTTGTGCATAAATGTTTATAGGAGTATTAATAATACCCTTAGAATAGAAACATCTCAAATGTCCATAAACTGATGAATGGGTAAACAAAATGTAGTATATACAGACAATGAAATATTATTAGGGCATAAAAAGGAATGAACTCCCAGTACATGCTACAACATGGATGAACTTTAAGAACGTTATGCTAAGTGAAAGAAGTTAGTCACAAAACCCCACATATTTGAGATTCCATTTATAAGCTGTGATCACAATGAAAATATGTAAAGATAGAATGCACATTAGTGATTGCTGAGGGATATGGGATTTGAGAGAAAAATGGAAGTGACTGCTTACTAGGTATGGGATTCTTTTTTTTTTTTTTTTTTTTAATTTCAACTTTTAGATACAGGAGGTAGAAGTGCAGGTTTATTACATGGGACTCTTGGGTGATGTTGAGGTTTGACCTATGGATCCCATCACCCAGATAGTGAGCATAGTGCCCTATAGGTAGTTTTTTCAATCCCCCACATTCAGTAGTCTGCAATATCTATTCCCATATTTATATCCATGTTTGCTCAATGTTTGGCACCCACTTATCAGTGAGAATATATGGTATTTGTTTTTTAATTCCTGTGTTGATTCACTTAGGATTATGGCCTCCAGCTCCATTCATGTTGCTGCAAAGAACATGATTTTACTATTTTTATGGGTACCTAGTGTTCCATGGTGTAATATATACACGTTTCATTTATCCAATACACCACTGATGGACACCTGGGTTGATTCCATGTCTCTGCCATTGGCAATAGCACAGCAAGCAACATAGGAGTGCTTATGTCTTCTTGGTAGAATGATTTGTTTTCCTAAGGGTATATACCCAGTAATGGGATTGCTGGGTCAAATTGTGGCTCTGTTTAAGGTTCTTTGAGAAATCTTCACACTGCTTTCCACAGGGACTGGACTAATTTACATTCCCACCAACAGTGTATAAACATTCTCTTTTCTCTGCAGCCTCATCAGAATCTGTTATTCATGGGCTTTTTAATAGTAGCCATTCTGACGAGTATGAGATGTTACCTTCCTGTGGTTTTGATTTGCATTACTCTCATGATTAGTGATGTGGAGCACTTTTTCATGTTTGTTGGCTGCTTGTGTGTTTTCTTTTGACAAACGTCTGTTCATGTCCTTTGCCCATTTTTAATGGTGCTATTTGTATTTTGCTTGTTAAGTTCCCTAGAGATTCCATATAGTAGGACTTTCTGGACGCATAGTTTGTGAATATTTCTCCTATTCTCTAAGTTGTATTTTGCTCTGTTGAGTTTCTTTTGCTGTGCGGAAATTCTTTTAATTAGGTCTGACTTGTTTATTTTTGTATTTGTTTTGATTGCTTTTGCAGACTTTGCCAATTTTTTTTTTTACCATGGCTAATGTTGAGAAGAGTATTACCTAGGTTGTCTTCTAGAATTTTTATAGTTTGAGATCTTACATTCAAGTGTTTGATCCGTGTTCAGTTAATTTTTGTATGTAGCAAGGTGAAAGGCAGGGGTGTAGTTTTGATCTTCTGCATGCGGATAGCTGCTTATCCCAGCACTGTTTACTGAATACAGAGTCTTTTCCCCATTGCTTGTTTTTGTCAGCCTCGCTAAAAATAAGATGGTTGCAGTTGTACCACTTTATTTCTGAGTTTTGTATTCTATTCCATTGCTCTGTGTCCGTTTTTGTACCTGTACCAAGATGTTTTGATTTCTATGGCCTTAACGTATAGATTGAAGTTGGGTAGGGGTACTATGATGCCCCTGACTTTCTTTTTTTGTCTTTACTTAGATTGCTTTGGCTATTCAGGCTTTTTTGGTTCCAAATGGAATTGAGAATAGTTTTTTTTCTAATTCTGTGATAAATGCCACCGTTTGATAGGTATAGCACTGAATCTGTAAATTGATTTAGGTAGTGTTGCCCTTTTAACGGTAACCATTCTTCCAATCCATGAGCATGAAATGTTTTTCCATTTATTTGTGTAATCTCTAGTTTCTTTCAGCAGTGTTTTGTGGCTCTCCTTGCAGAGATTTTTCACCTCCTTGGTTAGCTGCATTTCTAGATATTTCATTTTCTTTGTGGCTATTTTGAGTTGGATTGTGTTCTTGATTTCACTTTCAGCCTAGATGTTGTTGGTATGTAGAAATGCCAAGTGGCTTTTATACATTAATTTTGTATCCTGAACCTTACTGAAGTCATTTATTAGTTCTAGGAGTCTTTGGCAGAAAATCTAGGATTATATAGGTATAGAGTTACATCATCTGCAAAAACAACTATTTTGACTTCTTCTTTTCTATTTAGATGCCTTTTATGTCTTTGTCTTGCCTGACTGCTCTGGCTGGGGACTTCCAGTACTATCTTGAATAGAAGAGGTGGTAGTGTGCATTCTTGTCTTGTTCAAGTTCGGAAGGGGAATGGTTCCGGCTTTTGCCCATTTAGTATGATATTGCCTATGAATTTGTCATAGATGGCTCTTTATTATTTTAAGATGTGTTCCTTCAGTGCCTCCTCTGCTGAGAGTTTTTATTATGATGGGATGTTGGGTTTTATTGAAAGATTGTTCTATATATATTAGATGATTATGTGGTTTTTGCTTCTGATTCTGTTTATGGGGTTAATTGGAGTTATTGTTTTTTGTATGTTGAACAAGCCTTGCATCCCAGGAATAAAGCCTGCTTAATTGTGATATCTTAACTTGCTGATGTGTTGCTGGGTTCAGTTTGCTGATGTTCTATGGAGGACTTTTGCATCTGTGTTTATCAGGGATACTTGTCAGAAGTTTTTTTTGTGTGTGTCTATGCCAGATTTTGGTATCATGGTAATTAAGAATGAGTAAGGAAAGAGCTTATGCTCCTCAACTTTTTTGGAATAATTTCAATAGGATTGGTATCAGTTCTTCTTTGTATGTCTGGTACAATTCCATTGTGAATGTTTCTGGTCCAGAGCATTTTTTGGTTGGTTGGTTATTACTAATTCTATTTCAGAAGTTGATATTTGTCTATTGAGGGTTTCAATCTCCTCTTGATTCAAGCTTGGGAGATTGTATGCTTCCAAGAATTTATCCATTTCCTGTAGATTTTCTAATTTATGTTCACAGAGTTCTACATAGTATTCTCTGAGCATCTTTTGTATTTCTCTGGGTCAGTGGTAACATTGCCTTTGTTGTTTCTGATTGTGCTTCTTAGAGTCTTCTCTTTCTTTGTTAATTTAGCTAGTAGTCCGTTAGTTTCATTTTATGTTTTTCAATGAGGCATCTCTCTTGGTTTCATTAATCCTTCATATAAATGTTTGCATCTCAGTTTCATTAAGTCCTTTAATTTTTTTTCTTTTCAAATTTTCTTCTACTTTGGGGAGTTGGGTTTTTCATTTACTGTTAGTGCTTTTAGTTGTAAATTTAGATCGCTGATTAATGGTCTTTCTGACTTATTGATGAAGGCATTTAATGCTATAAACTTTCCTCTTAACACTCCTTTGGACTGCATCCCAGAGCTTTTGGTAATCTGTTTCCCTATTTTCGTTAATTTCAAAGAATTTTTTTGATTTCTGTGTTAATTTCAGTTTTCACACAGGAATTATTCAGTATTGAATTGTTGAGTTTTTATGCATTTGTATAGTTTTGAAAGATCTTTTTGGTATTGATTTCCATTTGTGTTGCACTGGGTCCAAGAGTGTGCTTGGTATGATTTCAGTTGTTTTTTAAAGTATCGAGGATTGCTTTATGACTTAGCATGTGGTCAATCAGAATATGTTCCATGTGCAGATGAGAAGAATGTATAGCCTATGGTTGCTGGATGGAGTTTTCTGTTTATGTCTATTAGGTCCAAATGTCAAGTTTAAGTTCAGAGTTTGTTTTCTGCCTTGATGATCTAACTCTGTCGGTGGGACATTGAACTCACCTACTGTTACTGTGTGCTTGTCTGAGTCTTTTTGTAGGTCAAGAATAATTTGTTTTATGAATGTTTGTTCTCATATATTGTCTTGTATATATTTAGGATAGTTACAGCTTCTTGCTGGATTGTACCCATTATCATTATGCCCTTCATTTGTCCTTGTTAGTTTTTATTGGCTAAAAGTTTATCTGATATATGAATAGTGACTCCTGCTCTTTTTTTGTTTTCCATTTGTATGGTATATCTTACTCCACCCTTATCCAACGTATGATGGATCTTTTTCTTTTTATCAGACTGCCACTCTCTGTCTTTTAAGTGGGGACATTTAGCACGTTTATGTTCATGTTTAGTATTGATATATGTGATTTTGATCCTGTCGTGTTTTTAGTTAGTTGTGTATGCAGGCTTGATTGTGTAGTTGCTTTATAGTGCTTGTGAGCTGTGTGCCTAAGTGTGTTTTTGTGGTAGCTGGTGTCATTCTTTGAATCCATGTTTAGCATAACCTTAAGGACCTCTTTTAAAGCTGGTCTAGTTAAAATGTATTTCCTTAGCATTTGCTCATCTGAGAAGAATTTAATTTTTCCTTCACTTAGAAAGCTTAGTTGGCAGGATAAGAAATTCTTGGTTGGAACTGATTCTCTTTAAGAATGCTAAAATAGGCCCCTGATTAGTTCTGACCTGTAAGGCTTCTGCTGGGCCATCTGGTGCCAGCCTTATGGGGTTCCCTGTGAAACTTACCAGCCCCTTCTTTCTAGCTCCTTGTAGGGGTTTTTTTCTTTCACATTGACCTCAGCGAATCTGAAGATTATGTGCTTGAAGATTGTTGTTTTATATAGTATCTTGCTGGGGTTCTCTGTTTTTTTGGATTTGTGTGCCAACCTTTCTAATGAGATTAGGGAGATTTTCAGGGACTATATTCTAAAATTTCTTATCATCTATTCCAGTTCCAAGTTGCTTATTGTCTTTCTTTTTCTTTCAGGAATGCCACTGAGTTGTAGATGTGGCCTCTTTATATAATCCCATATTTTTGAAGCTTTTATTCATTTTTCTTAATTCTTTTTTCTTTAATTTTGTTTTTGTTTATTTTTGTCTGAGTTGATTTGAAAGAACAGTCTTCCAGCTCTGAGACTCTTTCCTCAACTTGGTCCCTTCTGCTGTTAATACTTCCAGCTGTATTATAAAATTCTTGCAGCGATTTTTTAAGTTCGAGAAGTTTAATTTGGATCTTTCTTAAAATGACTGTTTTGCCTTTCAGGTCTTCAATCATTTTACTGAATTGCTTGGCTTCCTCGGATTGAGTTTCAGCTTTCTCCTGGATTTTAATAGTCTTCTTTACAACTCAGGTAAGGAATTCCAAGTCTGTTATCTTAGACAATTCCTACTGGTTAAGCACCATTGCTGGGGAGCTATCGGTTTTCTTTGGAGGTAAGGGGACACTCTGGATTTTCGAATTGCCAGAATTTTTATGCCAATTCTTTCTTATCTGAAATTGTTGTTACTCTTTTAACTATAGTGTAAATTGAGTATAGTAAGTTGAATTTCTTCCTGGAAGTTTTCAGAGTGCAAGACTCTATAGTTGGTCTTTGTTTACTGTTGAATTCTTGTTCTTGGCTTTGCAGTGGGGAGAGTTAGTAAAATGTTTCTTACTGTAGTTTGGGCTGCAATCCAGTACATCACACTTGAGAGCAGTAAGCCGTGGATGGGCTCTTACTCAACCACATGGTTTCTTTGTATAACCTTGCATTTACAGGTATGTTTTGTGGTGTGAGGAGGAGAGTGTCGATCCCCTTACTGGGTCCACTCTGGGCCTTAGAAGAGCCACCTCCAATCATTGGCACTGAGCATGTGGTTTTGGTTGTTGTTAGTAGGTCTTTTGGGCTATGGGGCTTTCCTGAAGAGATACCTAGTAGGGAGATAGGCCACATCCTCACCATACCAACCTTGTGGAGGGAGGCAAACCTAGGTGCCCCACCAGTCTGAGAATCTGTGACTTATCTCTCTCAATTTCTTGAGAGTACTAGCTCATCTGTCATTCAGGTGCTGAGCACAGATGACAGCTCAGCACTTCTAAGCCACAGACTGTGGCCCTAGGATGCCAGAACTTGGTCATGGCTCCCTCCTCCAGACCCTCCTCCAGGTACACTGGAGGATCCAAAGGGCTCCCAGGCTGCTGGAATACACTCAGATGTAGCAAAGCTTCCAGGCTGGGCAGCAGAAGCTGCACTGTGTACATACTCCAATGGGATGGCCAGGTTGGGGCTCTGGGATGGGCTGGCAGGCAGGTGGGCTTTTAGGCAGATGTGTCCTAGTCCTGTGAGGGAAGCAGATCCTGTTCTCTCCCTGGCAGTTAGTGGGATCCAAAGCCTTTCAGAGGGAAGCAAGTAGCCCTGCAGGGTGGGCGCTTATGTCTGGACTCCACCAAAGCTGACCTGCACTCAAAGGTCCCGGGCTCCATGCCTGCTGCAGCTCCGTATCTGTCTAATTTCCGGGGAGATTCCTTTGCCAGTTCCCATGTCCTAGGGGATGTGGGATCCCCTGCAGCTAGGATCCCACAGGTCTGTGGCAAGAGCGAGCAGTCCCCCAGTCCCTTCATTCACCCATTTCCCAGGCACCATCTGGGTTTCTTTTTTAGAGATTAAAAAAATCCTTGTAGGAATGGTTGCACAGGTCTGTGAATATACTAAAAATTATTGAATTGTATACTTTAAGTGGGTAAATGGTGTGGTGTCTGAATTATATGTCAATAAAACTGATATTAGAAAAAAGTCACACTGTTACCAGTCTTCTTATAAACAGCATTAATTCTAGAAGTCCATGTATAATATGTCAATCAATAAAGACCACCCAGATGAGAAAGCAAAGGCAGTCTATTCAGGGTTTGCTATAGCAATGGAGTCAACCATCATGACTTGGTTTTGGCAGAAACTAATGAGAGAGGCAGAGATGTGGGAAAGTGTTATAGTGGAAAAAAGGGAAATGCTGAGACCAGCTCAGCCATGGAGACCCCAACCAAGGTAGTGCTGAAGGAATTAAGAAACAGGCACAGAGACAGAAGGCAAAATGTGGGTTCAGAGTGGAGCACCAGGGATCTCACAGCATTTCCAGCTAAAAGCCCAGAGCAGACTCTGACTCACGTATTTATTATTTCCAGTGACAAGTTTTACAAGCGGTTGCTCTGTGTTCTTTCATTGGTTAAAGGTAAACTAACCAACCAGGAAGCTAATGTATGTTTACTATAGGTTAAAGACAAACTAGAAAGCACTCTTCAGGAGGGAACGAAGAGTCACTTGTCCTGTGTTCAAAGAAGTAATTCATCTGGTGTGAGACATACATTGGTTACTGTTTTATAATGCTTTCATCAGTTTTTTGCTTTGAGGGCTGTCTAGGTTTTCCTTGTCATCGCTCTCGGCAAACAATATGATTTCTCACACACGCCAGAATTTGCTCTCTGATTGGAAGCTGTTGGTATAAGGAAGCTGTAGGTAGGCTAACTAGAAGTGGGAGATCTCTTGTGGTTGACAAGGGGTGTATATTGTATCTGCCTTTCTCTGACTTGTACTAACTTGGAAGCAAGTACAAAAATTAGGGAAGCTGCAGTTATTACGAAGTTCTGACCATTTGGGACCCATTTGTTTTTCAGGAACAAACCAACAATTAAAAACCAAACAATAACCATTTGGTCTTCTTTGACTGTTTGCTAGAGATCAAAGGGTCTTTCGACATTTGATTTCCTCTAAGTCTAAATGTCAGATAGCATCCTGGCTTCCTGGTCTGGTTACTGTCGATAAGGGATTTGTTCCCTAGACTGGTGGTTGCCGATTGTGGGTCAAATTGTATTTTTATATGTGGTCTGGCCATAGTTCATTTGTATATTTAGCTTCTCAGTGAAAATGCTTTTAAAAATAGGGAGGAAAAAAAGCGATTAAAAATACATACCCAAGAATTAATCAAATGTGAGGAGCAAATAAAACATTACATACATGGAGGGATCCATAAACTTTACTTCCTAAGTATCTTTACTTAGGAAGCAAATTGAAGATATATTTCAATAAATAAGAAAGCAGAAGACACGACATTCAAAAAGGGTGATAGAATTCAGAAGAGCAGGAACCTGAGGTTCCAGGAAGAGCATGGTGTGGCAGGCTTAGAGAGCCTGCTTAGAGAACGATGCCAGCAGGGAATTCTATGTGGAAAAGGAGGGAAGGGAGTTCCTAAGAGTTAATATAAAGGGCTGTTTCCAAAGAAAACAGGGATGTGTAAGGGTGTAGGGAAAGAAAGACGGGTACTTTAAAAAAAGGCATTAGTTCCTCCAGGAAAAACAAGAATATATTTAGTGTTTGTAGTTTTATTATTTTGAATGATTGTTCACAGCAGAGCCTGTCATTTTAAAGCTGCAATGATACGAACACTATTGTTTTTCGATAAAGATAAAATATAAAATAATTTCTTGTAGTTGCAGAACACATTGTACGTGTTATCATCCTTGATAAAATAAAACTAAAAGTACAGGTGACAGAAGTGGGGAGGTAGAAAGTGGGGAAAAGGTACAGGGAAAGGCAAAGGTGCAGATCTCATTTTCATAAGACAGGAAGCCTACAGATCATGTCCATAGTGAATCAAAATGGAACAGGTCAGTTAATTTTTTTAATTTTATAAAATATTTTAAAATCTGAGATTCTCTAAAGTATTTTAAAGAATGTACTTTGAATAGCCATGTACATATTTCTCTCCTTTTCTGACTTACCAAGTTTGAGATCATAGCTTACTTTCCCTGTTGCCTGTGTGTTTTCCATACACTCTTCATCACAATCCATTTCTAAGTCATTGACTTTTTAATAGCCAACTCTCATGAATTCTTTTTAGTTTTGTTTTCTGACATATTTGAATCATTGGCTGATGAGGACTCAGTCTTAAAATCGAGAGACCTGAGCTTTCCTGTTATTACTTTCCTTTTGTTCTCTTCTGTCTCTCTTTTTTCTCTGTTCTCTCTGATCATTGCTAAAATAGAGAGACTCTCCAAGGTTCTACTCTTGGTCTGCTTTGCACACTGTAAAATTCTTTGTGCAATTTCAGCCACTCCTAAGACTTCACTCATGATTACCTGTTATATCTCCTAAGTTGGAACTTTTTCAAGGGTTCCAGATTTGCACATTAAGTTGCTTTAAACAGAACCAAATGTATGTACAATGGGTCAGTTTATTATAGAAAAAATGATGATGATGTTTACACACACTCACACACTCTCTCTCTCTCTCACACACACACACACACACACACACACAAACACACACACACACACACACACACACACACACACACACACACACACACTAGCTGAGGCCTCCTAAGGTAAACTAATATGTTATGGACATCTCTCTGTAGCAAAACAAAAACAAAAACAAAAAACAACAAAAGAAAACAAACTTATGTTATAATATGCAACTGCTCTGTGGGATAAAATTTATTACAGCACACCTTTATTGGTAGATGTCTGATTATTTCTAGTTATGGATTATTGTAAACAGAGCTGCAAAAATATCCTAGTTAGTACAATATTTATGCAATTGATCTATTATTTCAATGTAATTCTGTATCTAAGGTTATCTGTATCTGAAAATTTTGATTTGTGTCTAGATTGGTCTCCAGAAAGGTTTATTGACTTATATTGCCTACAGTAATATATGAATTTTTTTGTCTCCAGATCCCTTACCAATACCAACTACTATCAAATTTTTTCATATTTGTCATTTGATTTCATTGTTATTTAAATTAACATGGTTTACTTACTATATAGTTGTCCCTATTTTTTATTACCATTTTAATTTCAATTCAGCCTTTTCTTACTCTTGCAGACATTTGAACATTAGTCTTATTAATTTGTAATTATGAGTTATATATAACAAGTATTAAAAATTAAAATACCTATTTCAGTTCTTTTCCTACCATTTATTTGGATTTAACTTTACTCATGCTATTTAAAATTACTAAGCAGACAACTCTGTAAACATTTTATAGGACATTAGAATTTAGGTTCATATTTAGCAACTCCTCCTTACTCTAGAATCATAAAAATATGTACCAAGATGTTATTATAGTACTGCTCTTCTTTTTACATACTTATTTTGTTTGTTGATATTTATTTGATGTCAGAAGATGTGCTTTCCAACCTATTTTACTCCAAGACGGCTAGTCATTCTTTCAAGACTGCTTATATTTTTTCTTATTGGTTGAATTTCGCTGAACAAGGTTCATTTTGTTTTTGGCTCCATGGCCCCCTGAAGCTTCTGCAGGTTCTACTGACTTTTATACTCCTTTGCAACCTCTTCCTTTAAACCAGTTCCAAATATTAGCAGGCAGTCAGAGGGGAAAAGCAGCTCTCAAATGTTGTCTAAATTTTAAATTTCCTGGCTTTTTTTTTTTCTTCTCAGATGTCCACCCCTCAAGTCTGGCTGCCTAGGGCAGCTCTCTAATCCCTTGAAATAGATATCATTACTATTTTGTTCATTTTTATTCTAATTGCTATTAGAGGAGCAGTAGTGTCTTGCAGATTTCTTGACCATGGCCAGATGTGGAAATTTGTTTTTGTTTGAGGGAATGTGCAGGCTGCATGCACAGGTTTTGCTACTGGATGAGTGTAAAAATGCCTATATATTCCAACTTGACTTATAATTGATAGTTTGGTTGGATATGGAAATTTGGGTTGAAAATATTTTTTCTTCAGAATGTTAAATGTTTCTCTTCATGGTTGTTGTTGGGATGTCTGAAACCATTCTCCAAAATTTTTGTATAAAACCCGTTTTTATACAAAAACGGTGAGTTCTAGAACTTCTTCCTGGTGAGTTCTAGAATATTTTTCCTCTTTGCAGTGTTCCAAAATTTTACAAATATGTTCTTTGTGGGTGTGTATTCTCAGCAGTTTTGAATTATTTCTCTGATTTTTACCCCTCTGTTTTTCACTTTTCTTTGGGGAATTACAGCTCTTTGGAGCCCATGTTTAGGAAGGAACAAAAGTAAATTTTTTGTTCAATCTGCTATGTTTACCAGGAATTCTTGCATATTAAATTTTCTTTCTTTATATTTTTTGTTTTTTTATGATTATAGATTTATCATAACATGGCTGTTTATTTTTGGTATATAATAAAATGAATTAAACTTATGTTATTTATTTCTAAAAGTAATTTCCACTTTTTAGTTGATCACCTTGAATTTTCTGTGCATAAAAGTATAAAAATTGAAAAATATTTTACCCTCATTTATAATTGTTATTTTTTTTCTTGGCAAGTTGCATTAATTACCCTCTGAATACAAGGTTAAATTCTAGCAATAATATTAAGCATGTTTGTCATATTCCTATTAGAATAATTCAAGGGTTTTGTTATTAAACATGACAAATTACATTTTCCAACGAGCTTATTTTTAAGAATGAGTGTTAAATTGTTCAAATCCATTTTCAGTATTTATGGAAATTATCTCTTTTTCTCTTTCAGCCATTGTGGAGAATTAGACGCATATATTTTCTAATATTAAAATACCTTAAAATTCCTGGAATGAACCATTCTTGGTTATAGTAAATTACTTGTTTGAAAGTCTTTATTCTATTGGCACGACAAATGCTTTCAGATTCTCGCATGTATAATTTTTTTTGACATTTTATTCTTTGATACATAATAATTATACATGTATATGAGGTACATAGTGACATTTTGATACATATAATATATAGTCATCAGATCAGGGCAAGTAGTATATCCATCATCTGAAACTGAACTCTGAAAGAATTTACTGAAAAACTCAAAGAATTTATTATTTATTTGTGTTGGGAACATTCAATATCTTCTTCTGGCTATTTGAAACTACATAATATATTATTAACTGTAGTCTTCCTACAGTACTATAGATCATTAGAACTTTAAGTGATTTGGACTACAGTGCGTATTTTGGGGGACTATCTATGCCAGGTTTGGCCATTTGGGCAATATGTTCTTCCAAATACCTGGCAAGTTTGCTTTCTTTCTGTTTTCTCTTGAAAAATAAAACTTACTCCCTTTATTCATCAACCTAAAATATAAATCTTTCACTAGGTAAAATGAAGAAATTATCAAATTCTATTTGGCTTTATCTTTTCCTCCCTTCCTTCACGGCTCATCTTATGTCTTTTGTATTTATACTGGGAAGGATAATATTCATATATGCTCTATAATTATTCTATGGATTAAATTTAAAATTAATAAAGACCTTTTAAAAAATAAAGATTATATAGATATTATTCACTATATGTCTAAGTTATTTTTGGCCAATTATTAAGAAATTATATCATCATGTATCATTAAATCTCTACTACCTGAAGTAGACTGTTCTAATTATCAAGGTCAAGTACTTTTGACCTTGATCAGAATTCCTTATAATCTTGTCATATTCTGGTTTGTTATATGGAACTAGGTCTTGCAAAGATTTTTCCAGTTCAGTTTACATTAATGTTTACTTATATTGATACATTTATTTATGTATTTGTTTTTATTTGTGTATGTTACCCAGATTTATTACTCTGTGGATTCTCCCATATTGGGAATGCCTTCTCAGTCAGAATGATCCTAATATGACCAAGGCCCTGTGGAAAGCTGGGGAGAGGCCCTACCAGAATCTCTGCTCTTATCCTTGTCATCACCAGCATTGGGACAACCTCCAAGAATCTCCATCTCTGATATGCTATTTAGACCATCAACTTCTATCTCTCTGAAATACTGGCTCTAGTTCCCTCCTTGCTATATTCCTTAGACCTCATCATCACCTCTCATCCAGTGGTGTTCTTCATCTTCTCAGAGCCATCAACCACTTCCTATTTCCTTCTTGATTACAGTTAGATTGTGTGACCCATTGTAGTCACTCCTGAAAAATAACTTCAACCTTCATACATCCCTCTTCCTTCATTGTACTCATCTGGTAAAATCTTCTACTAGGTTGAGCCCCATAGATTCTATTTTCATTTTAATCCCTTGCAGCCACAAATTGCTTTAGAAAATTCACACAACTCTACTGATTGATTTCACTTCAAATTCATAAACAATAAAACTTAAATGGCCCTGAAACCCTACAGTGTCCCCAAACCCTACCAAGCTGTCTTTGAACCATAAATGAATAGTGAGCCAGTAATTTTACTAAGCTGTATCATTGTGCTGATCATTTTTCAGAAATTCTGCTCATCATGAATTTGTCTACATGTAATTTCTACTTACTGCTTAGTACATTAGCATTGAGATTATTTCCAAACATTGCACTCCTCATTCTTCTCGGTATGTTGTCCTTTTCATACAATATGATTATAATGCTATGGAGAAAACTAATTTAGGGAAGGGAGGTAAGGAGTACCAGGAAGGAGGGACCAGGATTTTAAAAGACGGTGGTTAGGGATGTTCACGCTGAGAAAGTGAGAACTTTTTTTTCTTTAATTTACTTGAGAATGTAAAGAAATGACTGTCCAAAATGTTCTTTCATTTATAGAGATAAATCTTAAAATTTCTATTTATTTGTGTGTGTGTGTGCTTTGCTGTTCTATTGTTATTCTGTTGTTTTCATTGATTTTTTAAAAAATTTAAGTATCAGTGTATGTGGAATTGTTTTCATTAAATTATAGAAAACATTGTATCTAAATATAAATATTTGCCACAAATTAAACAGGAGGATTTTTCTTTGATTACTTACCTGTCAATCTGAGGACTCTTTAGAAAGTTTCTAGAACTAAAGAATGAAGGTTTATGTCTTCAGTCAGGCAGGACCATTGCAGTGGTTAAGCAGCTTGTGCATTCTACTGAATGCATGAGTGGGGATTGGAAATACACCCTACTTTGCTCAACAAACCCCTTCTTCCAGTGCAGAGTGGTATCTTGAGGAAGAGGCTCTCTTTCCCTCTCAAAAAGGCATACTCTGCCTCCATGGTTCTGTGCCTGCAGAGCAATCTGCCTCCTGGGATATATAAGTAATCAGAAAAGACCTTCCCCAGGATCCCACAAATGGAAACTTCCTGCCCCCTTACATCTGTATGCATATATCTGCTTTTTGTTTTAAAACACCCATGCTCCTTACATTGATTCTCTCAATACCATTGAACAATTTCCCTCTGTGTACTTGGAACAGTCCCATGAGTATATAAACATTATCATTCTATTTAAATAAATTTCTATCTTGCCTCTACATGCTGCTCTGTCTACTGCTCCATATCTCTGATCCATAATCAAAGTAAAATTTCTCAGCAGGGCGGAGTATTCCTCTCATGTACTCCATCAGCCTGGGGCACTCCCTCACATTCTTCACGCCTTTAATCCAATTCGCTTTCTCAGTGGGAACATCCCTGACCACCATCTTTTAAAATCCTGGTCCCGTCCTTCTTGGCACTCCTGATCTCCCTTCCCTAAATTAGTTTTCTCTATAGCATTATAACCATCTGATATATTGTAAATATTGTTTAGTTTCAGCTCTGAGGCATAGACATAGATCCAATTCTATAAATTGGCATTTTCTAGAACATGCCCAAAACCCATTATTTCAGCCAGATTAAAAGGATTACCTTGTCACAGAGATAAATTTATTATTAAGGTAATGAAGCTGAAGATTTGGAGACCCTCCCTCACTGGCACAGACCTGTCAGAATGTCAGGAGTTGCTCAGAGTTGTAAAGTGTTCCAGTTGGGAGGAGAAGAAAGGTTACACCAGCAGAAAACATGTGTATGGAAGCATTTCTGGTATGTTAACCATAGAGAACTCAGAAGAAAAGAGACATGAATCTCCAAGAACCTTGAGATAATTTCTAAACAAATATATACTGTGTTCCTAACTTCATATTTAGTTAGTTAATTGTTTTCACAGAGAAGGCTCTCAAACTGCATGTTTCAGGCCCCACGAAACCTAGATTCAGTATGGTTTGGTCAGCTATGTTTGGTTATCATAGAATAACCAAAGGAAATGTATTTTCTTGATGCAGAATTTTGGAGGAATTTCCCATGTAAATCTGAAGTGTAAACCTTTTATATGAGCTTGGAACATGCAGTAGTTCCCATATATGCACGTCCATTTTCTCAGTCTCTTAAGCAGTATCCTGTGGAACATTGGAAAGCACTGCTCTATAAGCTTGCCTGTCATCTCTGTTTTCTATCACATTTTCTTCAAAAAGAGTGAGACATTCTTTTCCTGTTCTTAGCAGCTTCAGGGAAGCCACTGAAGTGACCAGAATGTCATTTCATAATAAATTTTATATTCTATGGAAATATTAAGTAAATTTTTTTGAAATTGGAAACCCCATGCTTAGCATGCCTTTGTATGAATTAAGGAAATAATTACCTTAAACACAAATCTGCTTAAGATAGTCACCATTTTAACTCTTGTCAATTTTCTATTGACGTTGGAGATTAGAATTGCTTTCCGGAAGAATACCTGTGCCATGATAATATTTTCAGATCAAATCTGTATTTTCAAATTCCATTTCCCCACTGTGAGCTAGCAGCAAGCTGAATGATACCTAAAAGACATTTAAAGGTTTGCCAATTGGAAACGCCAACAGTCATCTTAAAATAGTTTCAGAATGTTTTAAGTTGATAAATATAAAAAAGACCTATGACTTTTTATAATAAGATAAGCCAAGAGATTCATGTAAACAGTTCAAAAATCTGTTAGAAGAAAAAAATTTCTCAGATGATGGAAGTGAAATTGTACTTCATCCAAACCAGGTGGCATTTTTAAGCAATACTTCCCATGGGAAACAGTAATTGTGTGTGTGTGTGTGTGTGTGTGTGTGTGTGCGCGTGTGTGCGTGCGTGTGTATTTATTAGTGAGAATTATATCTGTCTTCATATTTGACTTTCTTCTAATGTACCATACATTTTTCTAACTTTTCATTTGAGTTCTCTTATATTTATAACATCTGCATTCACAAGATTACTCACTTCCCTAGCTCAGATTTCATGGCATTTAACAACTATAATTATGCTTTTCAAGTGCTGTACCAATCTTCAGTATTACATTCACTGGCAAGGATATTAGCTTTCAAAAATGCTGAGGAGCTCTTAGAAGTTTCATTTGTGAAGATGGGTTGTACTTAATTTTGATGACAGTTATCTTGTTCATAACCACACTAAAAAGATCAATCTCATTAAAAGTGTATTACAATTGGCAAATCTAAATATGATGGACTAAATTCTTTCATCCAATTTGTAGAAATCATCTTAGATAAGAGTTACCTGGAGTTCTAAGAGAAGAAGTGATGAAAATGAAATTTTCTTTCTTGTTGGATATTGTTCATGGTTCATAGATAGAGTGAAAATATATCGTGCTTTGCCTAGCACAGCCCTGGTTTATGCCTCCTATTTTAGCTTAATTATTAATGAAATATCCCTTCATTCTCAGATGTGTCCTGATATAAATGATCAATGATATGGTCATCTTGATTTATAAATCATCTGTTAACAGCTCCCTAAACCTGGGATAATTCAATCTCAGTAATTAATGTTTTTTCTTCTGCCTTTCTCTGATACCTACTATATTATGAGGTTTGGATGTATTTGTAATAAGTTTGATTTTTATATGTATACAATAGGATATTAAAAGTCAATTTTAGACTATGCATAGATGTATATGTTCTTAAAATATAATAAAGTATATAAAGCCACTAAACTAATGACTGAATGTCACTTTAACACACAGTATCACCTTCGCGCATCTGATGCTTTGTTATATGTACTGTATCTTGCCTATTTCACTTCCCTGTATTTTGGAGCAATGATACCAACAAGTAAAATTTATTCTTCTCTAAATAAGGAAAAACCTGCATATATAACACCTGTGTCAATATCTAAGAATAGAGTGATTGTTCACCAAAGACCATTGAAATTTAAATCATGCAATTACTGTCTTTTTAAATGCAAATGTGACCTAATGATAATGTCTCAGCACTATCAGAAATGGTACGATGATTAGCAAATAGTTTATTGTTTATAGTTAGTGCAAAATAACTTCCTTGATTGATGGTGATAGAATTTTTAGGCCTATTTGTCACTTCTTAAATTTTTTCATCTTGTTTGTTGTGTATTTGTAGTATACACGATGTTAAATATATTTACATGGTTTATATTTCCACCAGCCATATAACTAATCCTTGTTAATATTTAAACACATCCAAAGCATCCCCATTATAAAATGTTATATGTATACGTGATATATTTAATATTGTATAACAAATTACTCTCCGAAGATAGCAGCTTAAACCAGCAAACTATTATTATTTCTCAGTTTCTGTGGGTTAAGAGTTGAGGAGTGGCTTACCTGGGTGGTGTGGACCCGGCATGTCTCTCAAGGTTGCAGTCAGGCTATAGGCCAGACCTAACAGTTATTTGAAGGCTTCACTAGGGCTGTAGGATCTACTTCCAAGATGGCTCACTTTCATGGCTGCTGGCAAGATACCTCAGTTCCTTACTCATTACTGGCAAGTACATATTTGTTCATTGCCATGAGACCTCTTCATAGGGCAGCTTTGGTGTCCTTAAGAAATGTAAGCGGGAAATGTAAGCAAGTGATCCAGGAAATCCAAAAAGGATGCTGCAATATTTATTGTTACTTAGACTCAAAAGTTACACACCATCACTCTTGCCATATTCTGTTCATTAAAAGCAAGTCATTAAATTCAGTCCACACTCAAGAGGAAGGGAATTAATCACAACCATTTGACTGGAGAGGTATCAAAAATTTATGGATGCATAGTTAAACCACCACACATGTAGAAAGCTTTAAGTGTGACATGGAAACACTGAAAATTACAGAACATTGCTGAGAGAAATGAAAGAAGATGTAAACAAATGGAAAGGTATATTCAGAGATTGGAGACTCAATACTGTTAAAATGTTTCTCTTCAAATTGATTAGAATATTCAATGCTATTACAATAAATTTCCAGCAGGCTTGTAGAAATGGAAAAGATGACTTCTCAATTAATATGGAAATGCAAATGGCTTAGAACAGCAAGAAGATCTTGAAGAAAAAGAACAGAATTAGAGAACATACACCAATAGGTTTCAGTATTCACTACGAAGTTATAGTAATTAAGACAGGAGTGGTTTTTTTTGGAAAAAAAATTAATAATCCCATGAAACAGAATAGAAAGTTCAGAAAGAGTTGCATATAAAGTCACTTGATTGTCAGCAGAAGTGCCAAGCAATTTAAAGGGCAATATTGTAAACTGGAAACAATAAAATAGTTATCAGTAGGCGAATGAATACGTAAGTTGTGTTATCTTCATGGTCTGGAATATTACTCAGCAATAAAAGAAACAAAATACCGATACATGCAAAAACATGAATAAATCTTTGAAACATTTTACCAAGCAAAAGAAGCCAGATGCAAATGAATGTGTGTGTGTGTGTTCTTATTTATATGAAGTTAAGAACACACAAAACTAATCTACGGGAATAGAAATCTATGGAAATAGAATGGTGGTTACTGTTAGGGGCTGGTATAGACAGAGAAAAGGCATGAGAAAACTTAATGGAAGTGCTTCCCGTCATGATTTCCACAGTGTTTACATGAGTATATGCATAGGTAAAAATCCACTGAGCTATGCACAAAACAATTGTATTTTTTTGTATGTAAGTTATTCCTCAACTGAAAAAGCACGAAACAAAAACCTTGCAGTTTCTACCAGAGCAGTAAAACACTATATAATTATGTGTACTTAAGAGATGTGCCAGAGCAGCATACAGAATATTCAGAAAAATATGTCTTCAAACCAGTTTCACAACTTTTGGACTCCTTAGCAAAATAAAGGCAAAATGTATTTGATACTGAAGAAGAAAGTACACTCTTCATTAGGTGGGTTACAAAATGTGGGAATGTTTACCTTAAATCAATTATAAACCATATAAGAAAAAGAAGTGGCTTATTATGTTTTCAGTTCCAACCTGGGAAAGCAAGAAGCCCCAAAGGTGAGATTGTGTTTATGGGGAGAATGACCAGAAGACTAGAGACTGACGGTGTGGCCAGCTGAAGCTAAGTATTCCCCTTGTTATGAGAAGTATGGACAGAAGGTTGATGAAAATGCCTAGAAAAGGAAGAGTCAGCTTTAAAAAAATCATTTTTGTGAGAGTGCAAATTCTTTGTACCATATTTATACCTCTCCTCTACATTCTTTGATGGGTAGCTTATGAGTGCCAGAGAAGGTATAGAAGAAATAGAGCAGGAAGGAAGAAGAAATACTCTTACTTTCTTGTCTGTAGAATGAGGCACACCATCTATAGGCCTTACCCAAGGAAGAGGAAGTCTTAGTTTTGAATAAAGATAAATGTGTTGCTTAATATTTTGGATTAGGCACTTTGATTTTTCTGAACTGAGACTGAGTTGTTTTTTAAAATGATTCTAGGACTATTATGTAATAGCAGAGAAGTCACAGAGCTAGCCAAGTTTTCTATCTATGAAGGACAAAGTTTCCTCACTGAATACTATTTGCAGGGAAGAGGAACATAAAAATAAAATGGTGTTTTTATTACATCCCACATGTGCTTATTCATCTTCCAGTTACATTAATATTCTATGGGATTAAGATGTACTTTTGGAAGAATATGGGTACATTTTCCCAGTTTTCAAAAAGATGGATAAAATGTTGATTCTGGAAGCTGTACTGCAATGATTCTTGTGTTTATAAGTCTCTCCTGTAATCAGTGATATGGAGGAAGCTAAGAAAGGAATGTTTATCAAACAGCTTCTGCACAGCAAAGGAAACTATCAACAGAGTAAACAGACAACCTACGGAATGGGAGAAGACATTCACAAACTAGGCATCTGACCAAGACCTAATACCCAGAATCTATTAGGAATTTTAAAAATCAACACACAAAGAACAAATAATGCCATTAAAAAATGGGCAGAGGATGTGACTAGACACGTTTCACAAGAAGAAATGCAAGCAACAGACAAACACGAACAAATGATCAGCATCACTAATTATCAGAGAAAGGCAAATCATAATCACAGCGAGACAGCATATCACATCGGTCAGAATAACTGTTACTAAAAAGGCAAAAAACAGATGCTGGTGAGATTGTGGAGAAAAGCGGACAATTATACCCTGTCAATGAGAACATAAGTTTGTCCGGCCCCTGTTGAAAGCAGTATGTAGATTTCTCGAAGAACTCAAAACGGAGCTCCCATTCAATGCTGGGTACATACCCAAAAGCAAAGTCATTCTACATGTCCTCATATGTTCATTGCTGCACTATTCACAACAGCAAAGACATGGAATTAGCCCAGGTACCCATCAATGGTAGATTGAATAAAGAAAATGTGATATATATATATATAT
>CAUYQU010101057.1:0-15644 GCA_963574635.1 Cheracebus regulus
TTCCCCCTTCTCCCTCTCCTTCTCCCCTTCCCTTCCCCCCTTTCTTTTCCTCCTCCTCTTTCCTTTTCCTCTCTTCTTTCTTTCCCCCCTCCCCGCTCTCTTTCTCCTTCCCTTTTCCCCTCCCCTTTCCCTTTCCCTTCATAGATGATGCTTGACTTCTAGCCTTCCTTGCTTTCTGAAGGTCACTTAACTAGAAAGTCTTTTTCTCTTTTGGGCTCACTGTCTCTTTTGCCCTCTGAGCCACTGGGATTAACATTCCAAATACATGGTCTGATCTCATTGTCTGTCACACTTTGAATGTTGACTCTCAACACTCCACACTTTAGGAGTCATTGTCATGAAGAGTCACTCTTCATTCTGACTGGAGAAATTCTATCGTGTCTTTTCTTATCACTTATTCTGAGTATAACCTCTTTCTATAGTTGGTTTTTTCTTCTTGCATTACAGTGAGGGTTAGGTGCTGTAAATTTTTACTATATTAATGATGTTTATTTTAGAATTTCAGAGTGCCAAAAGACAAAACGGGTACCACAAGGATTGGTGACCTCGCACCCCAGGACATGAAGAAAGTCTGCCCTTTAGCCCTAATTGAGCTGACGGCCCTCTATGATGTATTGGGTATTGAGTTGAAACAACAGAAAGCTGTGAAAATCAAAACAAAAGGTAATCATGAAGTGACAGACAGTTGGATTTATTGCTAAAAGAGCAAGGATGGACTTGGCTTTTTAGCAGGATTTTTGGCAGACAGAGGAAACACCTACAAAACAAACCAACGCTTGAATAAATCTACAGTTTATATTCTAAGATGTTGCCTTCAAAAGTTTTATAACTTGATAGAAATACACTGTGTCCTAGACTATAGAGAATAAAGGCATAATCAAATAATTCTCATAGAAGGAAATTCTGAAGCAAGGAATCTTAACTCATGTGCTTTCTCCTTTGAAAACTGTATATTTAAAAAGATAGCTACTTGGTACATATTTATTTCCAGAATCAGATCTTGAAAAATGACTTTAAGATGGTTGACTCTAAATGATTACTTTGGTTGTTCATTGGATAGGAAATAAATAGGCCAGTTAGTAGTCTGCCCCTTTATTCCTGGACATTGGAATTTTACCTATTTTGCAAAGGCAGTCTTTCCCCTACTATTAAGAAAATAACACCATTGTGACACAGCAGTACCACTAGATTGTACTCATCATGGAAATGTGGCTTGGTTTTTGTTTTTGTTTTTGTAAGTACCTTGCTTTACCCATTAAATAAACAATTTATTTTTTATAATATCATAGAAAGCAGACACCTCCTCAGTTTTTGTTTCTCCAGTAACTTATCGGTCATGAAATCCACATGACTCTCTGTTGACGAAGCTTTACTGTTTAGGAATCTTTGTCCTCTTGTTTATCCTTAGAGGTATCTCCTAAAGAGAAACCAAGAATGAGGATTCTTGAATTGCTATGGTAACATTCACAAAGACAAGTATTCACCTGACTTAGGTTTTAGAGTCAATTACTCTGTAGGACTGAAGTGTACCTTCCCTTCTGGTCCTCTGTCATGCTGGGCCCCAGAAGACCTCATTCTGTGCCTAGTTCCTTTGAGTGCTTTAGCTTAAAGCCTAGGATGGTGAATTTCTGAGTTAAATGGTGCTCTTTTTTTTTTTCATAAGTCCATTATGGATAATGAAGACTTAAGATGCTTTCTGAGAAGCTCATCACAAAGCCTTCTCCAAACATAAAATAGAAATACAATTTGAATAGTTGTGGGTCAGTGCCCAAGATGTTTAAAGTGGCTCAGAGAGGTTTTTTTTTTGTTAATGTTATGTTTTAGAATTGCATCTTGGCAAAGAAGTATTAAGTTGTATATATCAAGGCTATCACTGTTAATAGAATTTCTTCCCATCTTTATTTAATACCTGTTTGTCTTATCCAAGATACTGATTTTATGTTATATCCTATACCCTTGGCATTCTTCAGATTGCATCTTTTCTGAATTCCCAAACTAAAAAGTTATTTGCTGGGTTACTGGCGTTCTTTTGAATGGCATCTCCATTAAGCGTCACAGTCTCCAATGTCTGTTCTCATGCCACAAGATAATCCCCTTTTTCATGTTCACAGATGATTTTCATTTCCATGCTGATGTGTGTCATAAAGGAAAAAGTTACCATTTTGGTGCTAACGGTCCACTCAGTGATGGAGGCAGGGTGGAGGTGCTGGAAGAAGCCATGTTCATAGCAGACTCAAGGCATATGATTTTAATTTAGAAAAATTGTAAATGATTAGCTGTCATTTATTTCTGGAGCTGTTTCTAAGTATATACAACTACACATTTAAATTTAAGAATAGCAGGTATCTATTTTCTAAAGAGAAACATTTGTGATAAGATTATAATCTTGTCTGATTTTTCAGAAAGCAAGTATTTATATTTTGCTGTGTTGTAAAATGTTCAGTGTCTATTTAATATGGAAAAGATGAATGATATTTGCTTTTTTTGGTGATTTTAAAAAATAGATGATAGGTCTGTCACCGAGGCTAGAGTGCAATGGTGCACTCATGGTTCACTGTAGCCTCAGCTTCCCAGGCTCAAGCTCTCCTCCAGCCTCTGCCTCCCAAGTAGCTGAGACTATAGGAGCTTGCCTAATTTTTTTTTTTAATTTTTCATAGAGATAGAGTCTCACTATGTTGCCCAGGCTTAGGCTGGTCTTGAACTCCTGGGCACAAGCAATCCTCCCACCTTGGCTTCCCAAAGTGCTGGGATTACAGATGTAAGCCACTGCACCTGGCCAATATTTGCTTTTAAGTAAGAATTTTAAATTTGATTACATTTAGTAAATTATTTGGATATTTTTCATGTTTTCACAGCACTTTGTCTTATGCAGCAGTTTGCACTTTTCTAATTATGTAGGTAATTATTTGCAATCATTTGTTTAGTTGTCTTTCCTTGCTGCATTGCTCTATAAGGCAGGACCAGGATTTTACTATTGGCCAGCATATATCTAATGTTGAGATGCTGTCATTCACTTAGTAGGTGCTCAATACATAGTTGTCTGCTTGACAGTGTCAGCAATCTTATGCTTTAAGATTTTTATATTAATATTTTATAGATTGACAAAGTGAGGAAATTGCATTTTTGCCTTGCAGATTCTGGTCTTTTTTGTGTTCCATTGACAGTGTTGTTAGAACAAGATCAGAGGAAAGTACCAGGAACTCGAATACCCTTGATCTTTCAAAAAGTAAGTAGGCTTGGATTGGTCAGCATAGAGAGAACATGCTTAAGCTAATAGTGGTTTTTTGTGTTCATATTATTATAATATAGTTTTCCAATTGATATACTGTCATGTTTTGTACTTTGATTTTCTATTCAGGAAGCAAATTTGTTTCAAGGGCTCGTAAGTTTTATATTCATGGTGATGCTTTCTGTGTTATTACTATAACTGTGATTACCTGGCATCTTTTCCTGTCTTATATTAGCTGGCTTTGTATAATTGAGATTTCAATTCTATAATACATAGGAGTGGGAACTGCTTATAAATTTCTAGGGAATTGCATCCTCATGAATATTTCATGCCTGTGTGTATTTCCTAAGCTTTTCTATTTACAGTGAGGATGTCCAATTTAATTTACCAGTGCCTATTTCCAAAGTAGGCAAAGAAACCATAAAGTAGAATTAGAAAATGATGGCTAAACTATTAAGTCACTTGTGTAGTCAACACTCAATTATTCATAAGGGGATTATCTGTGGCAGTATAAAAATTTCCATCCAACCTTTGAGCCATCATTGTTCAGCAACACAGATTACATTTGAGAAAAGCTAGGGAATGCACAGTGAGGAAGACAGGTCAACTCAGTTGTGCACTACTCAAGCTGTAGATTCTTTGCAGCCCAGACATATCACTGTGTCTGAAATTTCTTGGAACAGTAGAAATTGATTTGCAGTTAATTGGCTCAGCAAACTCATCCAGTACTAAGGCTCAATGTAGTTGGTGCTCATTCTTCCCCTCTTCCAAACCAGTCAATTCCCTGTCTTCCCTACTAACGTTTGGTTCTTTTTCCGCTCATGTCTACCACTACATTCAAACCTGCATCTCATTTTTTCTCCTGACAAACTTTGTTCTCCACAGTTTATCTCACCCATTAGCCTCTGCTAGCCACAGTGTGCAGACCATGTATCTATGGAGAGCTGTCAGCAGTACCTGTGATTAACAAGAGGAGGCTGACAAATACAGCCTACATATTCAGATTCTTCTGTCAGTAACAGTTGCAATTTACATAAACGAAAGCCTATACAAAGCAGGGATCTCAGTAGCATCCTTTCCTGCCGTATTAGTCAAAGTTCTCCAAAGAAACAGAACCAATAGGATATATTTAGATTGAGATGAAGAGATTTAGTTTTTAAAGTTGGCTCACACAATTGTGGGGCTCACGAGTCTGAAATATGTAGAGCAGGCTAGTGGACCAGAAGCGCAGGCAAGAGTTGACGCTACCATCTTGAGTTCAACATTTGTAGGCTGGAAACTTAGGCAGTGCTTCTTTGTTGCAATCTTGAGCGAAATTGCTGCTTCTTTGAGAAACCAAAATCTTTTAGGCCTTCAACTGATTGGATGAGGCCCACCATATGATAGAGAGTATTAAATAATTTTCATTACTCAAAGTCTACTGTTACAGCCAAAAAAAAAAAAAATCTGTCACTGCAACATGTAGACTGGCATTTGACTGAACACCTAGGCACTATAGCCCAGACAAATTGATACACAAGATTCATCATCATACCACAGAAATACAGTAAACTTCAATTCTCATGGAGGTTCGGTGATGCCATGTAATCATGCTGAGGATTGCATCCAGTCTATTAAGAAAAATCTCCCTTTATCATTTTCTCTTGAAGTTTTCTTTTATTTATTTAGTTGGTTATTTTATGCTTTTGATCCATTAACATTCTATAGACTTGCTGTCTATCTGTTTGAAGGGTTGGAATAATGGCCCTAAAGTATTTTTATTTCTATAAAAAATAAAGGAGCATATAAAAAGTTTACTTGTAGATAACACTCATTTGTTTGCCTCCCCTGTGAATTATAAGCAAAAAAAATCACAGTGATCTATCACAAAAAAAAGTTTTGATTTATTAGCTGACAATTAGGTCTGATCTCAATTTTGTAAAATGGAAAAAATTAAAAATGACTGATTTACAAGAAGATTCATTACCAGTCTTTAGAGGACTATAATTTAATTTTTGAGCTTATATGACCAAAAAGGGCACTAACAAAGCTTGTCTAATATCTATGAACCTGTATCTGTTATTTCATTATTTTGCTCAGAGGTACATTGTTAAACCTTGTATTCTCAGAAGGATGGGGGAAATAAAAATATTGTTAATCTATGAAAGAAGTCTGCCTTATAACTTAATTATCAAATTTAGTCCTTTCACTGTCAAATAAATTGACCAACTCAGCTGTACTTTATGTCAAAGAGTCTGTATTTTCATTTCAGTTTTCAGTTCATGTAAGTATGTAATATGTATTTTGAGAAATGTTATGAAAATTATTGATAAATTACAGATAATAGATAAATTAGTAAAAACAGCATTATTAAAATGTATGGATCAATATAGTTATTTTTCATCTCTATTTTTAATCCTGATAATAAAAGGAAAGCTATAAAGTATTATCATTTATGTTTTAATAATGCAATACAATGTGGTAGCTACAAATGTTATTTTCAGAGTGAGACATATAAGAAAACACATGGCATTCCTTCTGAAGGTATATGTACATAACTCTATTGGGTTCTGGTTTTCGGCCTTAGAGAATAATAAAAAGGACTCAAATATTAAAATGCAGAAATTACACTCATTCAGTTATTTAGAAGTCACAATCACTTTTTCCTGTGTATTTAATGAAAGTGAAAGGCATATATTGCTGAAAACTAATTTGCTCCAGCAGCTAGCATAATTTTATTTTTTGTTAATAGGATATAGAAGTGTTTCAAACCTTTTATAAGATGAAATGAAATGAAAATTGGCTATACATTGAATATTGGTTAAATTTAGTTTTAAATGTTTTGAGTTATACCCATGTGATCTAAAATAATTTGCCTAAAATTTTGCTGTGGGTTTTTATCCAGTGTTACTTGAAAAATATGGTTTTAGAAAATATTCCAGTAGAATTTTTAAAAATCTTGTACTGCTTTGACTGATCAAAGATACTTCTCTTTTCCTAATAATAAATCCTTAGGAGAATTTTGAGACTACCACGTTTAGTTCTTATCTGACTTACACAATATCAGTGCATCCTTTGGCCACAATATAACCCAGGAATAGAAGAGGCGAAGTCTTTAAAGAAAAGTTGACATCTCTTCCAATGTCCACATACTACACTATATCTAACTTCAGAATGTCAAGACAAAGGTCAAAAGACCTCATTTATGATGCCAGGCTTTGCTCCTAACAGACACTTTTATGTGCAAGGGAAAAACAGTAAGCTCTAGGTATTTTATAGAGCCTTGTTTAATCATTAAAGGAGGCTTCCTTGAAAAACATTTTTTTACATTCTTTTGATACTCTAGATGTTATGCCTTAGGGCATGCAGAGAATATTATAGTAAGATTGTGGATGAGTGAAGAATAGGTCTGTCTTTTATAAAGTAGAGAAGGCAATTGTGAAATGAGAGTGGGTGCTATGGAGGAAAACCTATATGATGCTAGGAAATGCCTTATATTTAAACTGAGGACATGAAAACTGATTTTCTTAAAATAGCAGAATATGTTCTATAAAGCCTTTGTGTACTACTGCTCAGGGAATACCTCCTCCAAGATCACTTTGCCAAGAATCTGGCCACTCTTTTTTCTTCTTCTTAGCCTCCAATAGTTATTGTAATTTCTCCATTAGCCTTATTTTTGAGGGCTTTTTTTTTTTTCTTCTTTTTTTTAATAAAACCTGTCTTGTGGGAATCTGGAGTTAGATCAGTGTATTCACTGGGCATCAGGTATGACTTAGAGGCCATATGCAAGGACATTTTCCTTTGTTTAACACCAAAGGCTTAAAAATGAATATTTGCAAACAGTTTTTTTTTTTCTGCATGTCATAAATAATTCTTTCTTGGAACAAGCTAAAACTGAGATGTAAATATGCAAATGCTAGAATTTCATAAGGTTTATTTGATTGCAGAATGTAGGTTTCTGGAAAAGCAGAATAAATAGATGTTCTTAGTTGCTTTTAAACAATGAACATCTTTATTCTCTGTTTGGAGTACCACAGCTGTTGTGTGAAATTACACAGTTTTGTTACAAAGTAGAATAAGGCCCAACTTTTTCTAAATTATAACTAAAGTTTCTGGACTTACTGTTTTGAAAGATAGTGATAGTACAATGGCATTCAAAACCTCATAACATTCAGTTTACATGTCATTGTAATCAGTTTTATTTATATGTGAAACAGATGTTAAATTTGGAATTGTACCTGTTACAAATATCAAAATCAGAATGTTTCTCTGTTTATGCACAGCTGATTTCTCGGATTGAAGAGGGAGGTTTGGAAACCGAAGGCCTCTTACGAATCCCTGGAGCTGCCACTAGAATCAAGGTAATCTCTGGGTTCTACTATTGTAAACATTTTATTGTTTATTTTTACTTCTGCATTTTAAAAAAAGCTAACTTGTCCTCTCCACCCCTTTTTTCCATTTTTAGTAAAGTAGATAAAATAAAACAATAAAACCTTTTACCATTCAGTTTAGTGTTTCTACAGTCCCTTCTGGGTTTTGCTAAGTTTTGTTTTTTTCAAAATCACCATATTACCTATAATAATGCTATGACAAGAGAATGCGATGAGCTAAAATATTAATAGTGTGGGGGTAGTTGTGATAGATTTAGTGAGGATGAGTAGTAGCAATTGAGTTTACAAAAGTCAGGACCAGGCGCGGTGGCTCACGCCTGTAATCCCAGCACTTTAGGAGGCCAAGGTGGGAGGATTGGTTGAGGTCAGGAATTCAAGACCAGCCTGGGCAGCAAAGTGAGACTGTGTCTCTACAAAAAATAATTTAAAAAAATTAGCCAGGCATTGTGGCTCACACCTGGAGTCCTAGCTACTCTGGAAGCTGAGCAGGAAGGATTGCCGGAACCCAGGAGTTACATGTGGCCGTGAGCTGTCATTGCTCCACTGCACTACAGCCTGGGTGACAGAGCAGTAAGACCCTGTTTCTTAAAAAGGAAAAAAAAAAAAGGCAAAAAAGACCAGGATCATAGACTTCAGCAGATGGGGGGCCTTCACATCCTATGCATAATTAGTCTTAGTGAGCGGCCAGATGAGACACTCTCATCTACCTTCCTGATTCACACAGTTGCCTGTCTTACTGCATCCAGTGTATCCTGAGTCTGGCTGGAAGAATAATTTTCAGACTTCCTAATCTGAGCCCTCCCTTCTCCCTCTCTGGATGGCATTTCCTTTCTACTATCCCAGGGTGCCATGTATACTCCTGCTGTCATCTTTGTGCCTCATTTTTGGTTCTGGGGGATAAAGTTTCCAATGAATGCATGATAAAGATGGAATTACCCTACAGGGGATGCATATTACATATCTGCTCAGGGGGATTTGAAATGTAAAGGGGACTCATACTTGGAATTGTAGCTGTGTCTGGAAAGCAGCCATTAACTATCACTTTTACCCTATCTTCCCAATTTACCTTTCGCTCTGCACTGAGATAGCACAAGTAACCACTGCCCACATCCAATGCATTATCTTCCTGAATTTGAAAATCCAAGTGAAAACAGGAGAGAAGAGAGATAATCTCTCTTCATTTTCATAAGCCCATTCTTTATGAAATCTTTAGAGCTGGATCAGGACCAAGTGTTTCTTGGGGAGTACACACTGTCCTGGCCTGTGACTAATGGACTGTGGTGTTGCCAGGATTGGAATTACTCTTTATACATTCCACAGTTTGCATCACCTGCTTATTTTGATAAGTTGCCTCGATTTAGGACACCAGTTTCGGCCTCCTTGGCTCTTACTGCACAGTGATCTCATTTTAATAGGATTTGAGTAGACTGATACATCCTGATTATAATTTTCCTCTTGAGTCCCCTGGGTTTGGTGTCTGGTACGTAGAGGATCCTGAAACTGTGGTGGTGTGTGTAAGTTTGATAACTTTTCATCATCTCACTTCATTTACTAACATCTACGGCATGTTCATCACTAGTCAGTCATGGACATTGTGTGGTTCTGAGACGAGTTCTGTTAAGTACCTTCTCTAACATAGATATAATTCCTTAGAAACAGGTAACATAACCTCGTATTACGCATAGCGGCAAGATAGTCCTTCCCAATTCACCATTCAAAGCCCTTGGGTCCTCACTAGCAGGCTGCAATGGCCAACTCACGGGAGGCAAAAATACATTGACTTTGGTACAGAATAGTGAATATAATGCAGATTTTACTTTGCAAGGAGAAGGCTGGCAGAAGGACAAGTTTAACTAAGTGTAATTTCTAAGAAGACCAATTAAGTGGATTCAGCTGGCTCAACTCTTCAACCCAGCCTGTCGTCATATGCCAAATTATGCAGCAGCTGGTCCATTATAAATAATTTAAAGGATAATATGCAAAAATTTTGGTTATCTCTTTTCTCCCTGGCCCCACCAAATTTCCCTATGCTATTCTCTGTCCCTCTTCCTCTGGTCTTTCCACCTCTCTCTTCTGGCTCTTCCTCAGCTGTCCTTCACTCCCTCATTCTTTCCCTCCTGCCCCCCCACTTCCTTCCCGCCCTGTCTCTCACTCCCTTTTTCTGTCTTTTCCTCTCTCCCTCTTTTCTTCTCTTCCTCCTCCCTTCTTTTCTCCCTCTCTCTTTCCTCCTCCCTATTTCTTTCCCTGTCTTTGCCCACTCCCCTTTGCATATTTCATCAATTACAAAAATAACTAGGGGTAGAGAATGATCCTTGTGTTAGGAAGAGAACATGTAATTTGCCTTCCAAGAAAACAAAGAACATGCTTTGGGAGAATGGTTTCATGTAATAGAAGAAAGTGACAGAAACTTGGGATGGTTTCTAACATGATCAGATTTATGTATGTCATAGTAAAGAAGCACACAAAGAATAGTAATTACAAAACTCCATTGATTTATTGCTAATAATTTACCTGATGAACTTTGTAGAGTTCTGAGGTAAGTGAACTAAGTATTTCTAATTCAGACTGTTTTCCGAAGCTGGCAGCAGGATGGCTGTGCATTAAAGACAGGTATATTGATGTATTTTCATGCCTCGTTTGCTATAGAATTGAGTTTTCCATTTCACAGAGGTGACTAATCAGAGGTAGCCTTCTGTTTTAGGCCCGGAGATTGGTTATGTATTTTGTTGCGTAATATACTTCTACATAATTTAAAACATAGACTTCTTTTTTAGTGATTTTTTTCTTAATTGAATGAAGATTTATAATATGTGGGTGAAGCCCCCAAATGGAACAATTATTTTCACCAATCTCTTAATTAATACTTTATTACTTACAGTTTATGGAATGTCCAGGAAAAACTGTACATTTTGGGGTTTTTTTGGCCTTAACAGTTAAAAAGTATAAACTGGTTTTTGGCCTTAGGTACTGTTTTTTTATTGGTAAAGTACATTTGGATTAGAAGAGAGGAGTAGTTCTTCTGAGTGAAAGAAGTATTGACTTTTGGTAGTTTGATTTGTCTTGTCTAAAGAGTAGAATCTCTTGAAAGTAGAAAATGTATCACATTCTCAGCAAGAAAAAAAATGCACTTATAGCTTCTTCTTCTTCTTTTTTTTTTTTTGTTCTGTGCCTATCAGAGTCTTTGCCAAGAACTAGAAGCAAAGTTTTATGAAGGGACTTTTAATTGGGAAAGCGTCAAACAGCACGATGCTGCCAGCCTGCTGAAGCTCTTCATTCGGGAATTGCCCCAGCCATTGCTCAGTGTGCAATATCTCAAAGCCTTCCAGGCTGTCCAGAGTAAGTGCTGTCCCTCTTTGAAGCAGTCCTTCTGCTGGTGCCATCTATGTTCATTGTTTTAATGACATTTGGCATCACAAAGAACGTAACCAGACGTATTTGGGTGGACATACTGACTCACTGATGTCAGTGGGTGTTCAGATGCCATGCCATGTTTTCATTTTCTCTTATAAATATGCATTTCTGAATAAACAGGTAACAGAATGTTCTCTTTGGCTACAGATTAATTGCATGACATTTAAGCAATACAATATATTTCAGTGTTAAAACCAGGAAACTTCACATCTCTTTTGTAATAGAATGAGTCACATAAGATCTCTGATACAGTTTTCTTGCCAAGTGTTAAAAGCAACACTTCCTAGAGAAGCTGTGGATTAACAGTTATCATAAAAGCACAAGGAGAAGTGGTAGGGTCTGTGAGCATTTATTGAAAAATTAAATTCTGAGATTGTCATGCAGAAACGTGGAGCAAAGCATTTTGCTGCCTCATTGGTGGAAAGTCACAAGCTGCTTCTTACGTACTTCCTGCCATTCTGTTGTCTTGAGCAAGCTACACATTAATGTCTCTCTAATAGCTCTGGGTTTTTTTTTCCTGTGAGCCCAGATCTTACAAGGTTTAGCTACTGGCCTAATTATCCATTTTATGCCTAGAGGCCATAAAAAAAGTAAAAATGCCATCACTGCATTCAAGTAATTGTAACTTTATCTTTTAAACAGGAACGCTTATAAGAGTGAAAGAAGGGCACTATTAATAATTATGGTGAGCTCCCAGAACTTTGGGAGGCTGAGGTGGGCCAATCACTTGAGGTCAGAAGTTTGAGACCAGCCTGGCCAACGTGATGAAACCCCATCTCTACTAAAAATACAAAAATTAGCCAGGCGTAGTGGTGTGCACCTGTGATTCCCACTACTGGGGAGGCTGACACGGAGAAGTGCTTGAACCCAGGAGGTGGAGGTTGCAGTGAGCTGAGATCGCACCACTGCACTCCAGCCTGGGAGACAGTGAGACTCCGACTCAAAAAAAAAAAAAAATGATGGTGAGCTACAGTTTCAACCAGAACTGTGCCAGGCTATTCTTAAAGCATACAATATTGAGATGGTTTCATGAGTCATCTCGTATCATGACATTTCTTCAGAATTTCTAGGAGAGACAGAACTGAAATCATCTTCTGTTTTAAGTATTTTTTCTTAACATATTTCTTCTTTAAACAGAATAAATCACCTTCTGTTGGAAATACTTCTTAATGTTTAAATTGTGCTATGTTGCATACATTTCTTGAATATGGATTAAAGGACCAAATTTATTGCTGAAAAGGAAATGCTGGAATGATTCTAAATATCCATAAGTATTACTTAAATGGGGTAGGGGCTGCTGAAAATGGTAGCATCAATGATAATCACCTCTTAGACTGTTTACTTGCTGCTTGGTTTTCTAATTTATTCCACAGGCATGTATAAGCACCTATTATGTTCCAGGCCCTATTTTACATATTCCTGTTGGAATTAATGTTATCATGCATTTGTTCACTCGCCATTAAAAGAAACAAACTTCACTGTTACCCACCCTGATACCATATCATGGAAGGTCCAATCCTCTATGTCTTTTCATTGGGGAATAATTATCACACAGAAGTTAAAATTATTTCCAAAGCACTGTTGTGTGTCTGCAAACATAAGGCCGCACGTCATATGATCACAGTTGGAAGTGAGCATTCTGAGAGAGAGGAAGCTCCTAACAGCAGCTGCTTCTGCTGATCTCCCACAAACACACTCTCAACAAGGCTTGCTGCTCAGTCGTTGTGTCTTACATTTTACAGTAATGTTTATGCCAAATAACTTTTTTCTTCAAAAGTGAAAAAAGAAAGTAAAGGAAAATGTTTAGTAAAGAAAAGAGTTCAGATTTATTTCATCTGTCTGCAGATCTTCCAACCAAGAATCAGCAACTACAGGCCTTAAACCTTCTTGTCATCCTTCTACCTGATGCAAACAGGGACACGCTGAAGGTCAGCTCCGTTAATTTACATTAAATATCCCTTAGAACTAAGCACAGTAATTTTTCCTTATTTGTGGCAAAACAGTAAGATGTGAATCTTGGATATGTTCATAAAAGTCTATAAAGAAAAAGCCCACTTTTAAGGACAGAGGGTAAAAGTCTTTAACTATTTATGAGGTTGCTTTGTTACAATGTTATTAAGCTTTTTTTTTTTTTAATTTTCACTATAATATTTCTTCTTCCAAACCAGATGATTGAGGTTTGTTGGTTAATGGAAATCTGGGTGCTTTTTAGTTTTTTTCTCCTCTTTGTTTTTTGTATGTTTTCAGTTGTATTTAATAAGCATGTAATAGTAAGGTAAAATATAAATGTTTAAAACAAAAATGTTAAGCCTCATCAGATATAACCCACTACTACCTAAAGATCTTACGGTTCGTAGTTCAAAATTGTAGATTTTGGAATAAGTCATAACGGTGATTTGATACGTTTGTTAGCCAAAAGATAGACCAACTCAAACAAATTCTATTTATTTCTCTAAGGGTTTATCCTGAGTTTCTGATTTATATTATCATTTTGAAGTGATTTGGTCTAATGTTTATATGATTTAATACCATCTATTATAAGTGTTGTCAGAAGCTTTTATAATCAGGGGATTGTTCCATACTGATTTGTTTCTCTTAACAGCAGAAGTTTATAGAGTAGTTGTAAAAGGTTTAATTATAAACTCTTATAGAAGAAAAAGGAAAAAAAGAAACGTAGTAAAAGTATTATCTAAAGTTTTGCCCTTGCCTTCAAATATTTCTTCTTCCAAACCAGATGATCAAGGGTCGTTGGTTAATGGAAACGTGGATGCTTTTCAGTTTTTTTCTCCTTCTTATTTTAATTTTTTGCATGTTTCGAGTTGTATTTAATAAGCATGTAGTAGTAGTAGTAATTCATTTTTTTCTATTTAAAATAAAATCTCACGACAAGAACTTTCAAGTTAAGAAAACAAATTCACTAGTAGGTACACCTTGGAAATCTTTCCCTGTAATTCATTAAAACTCCTTGAATTGTAACTGCGTGAGTGATAGTTCTTTAATGCCCATGGAATGAATGTTAATACTCAGCTGTTCTTGATGAAGCAGCTTATGGGGATTACTGGAGGTAAAATGCTACATCCGCTACAGGAGAATGTCCAAAGGGTTATTCCCTTCCTAAATCAGAAAAAAAAGGCTTTTGTTTCAAATGAATAACCCACGAGGCAGCATTAGGTTTTGTTTCAATTTGCTTTTGAGACAGAGGTCAACTCAGAAAAGGTTATATTCGAACAATATGTGCCCGGGGCTGCCGTGTCAGTGCGTGGAGATTGTCGCTGAGACAGGGACATGGGGCTCAGGTCGAAGTGGGGCTGATGACCCAACAGGTCCTCTGCTTGTCAGCAGTGCTCCTGTCACAGGGCTTCAACTACTCAGAAATAGGGAGGAACATCTTTTTCTTACTCATTGACTTTTTCTTGTCGCAGCTCTGGGTGACCGCCCTCTCAGTGACCGGTGTGCAGTGGGTATTGGGAAGCATATGATTTACTTAAAGTATACCTACGTTCACATGAGTTCAGAGCAGCCATATTGAATTGAGGACGCTCTCAATTCAATATGGCTGCTTTGGGTGTGGCCAAGCTAGAACTCTTCTTTGGACTTTGCCCTCAAAGTCCCAGGCATGTTCTTTTAAAAATTCTGTTAAAATATATTTTAAAAATTACAGGATAGTTCTTACTTTTTGTGTATGAGCCTATGGGAAACATAATTTTATAATTAAGTGGGTTGGAAGTACTATTTTTGGTAAAAAACTGGAAGATGCAAACAAGTAATTTTACATGTTTGCTTAAGCTTTAGTGACTTAATTAGCCTGCTCTGCTGAAGGCTTCAAACTAGAACTTCAATAATAGAACATTAGAACAAGAATGCCATATGTGCAAGGAATAAGCCATAAATTTAGTTCTATAAAAGGGAAGGGAAACTCCACTGCAATATAATTTCAGGAATCCTAACGCAAAATTCCCCAACTTTTCCAGTGCTAGCAACATGCCTTTAGTTGTCATTTGAAGGACAGAATCATGTGCATGACTTCTGTGGAATATTTCTCCAGCAAGTCTAAGGTTAAGAGGCACCATGGTCAATATCTCGTCTTGGTGTGATAGTAAGGTTACAGGTGTGTTTGGGCAAGTTGCTTAACCACAGTTATTTATTTATTTATTTATTTATTACTTTGAATTATGGTGCATTTGCACCAATTATCACACCTACCTTTGACTTGGAGCAATAGTGAAGACCGATTTTCAGATAGCAAGAGGGGATCCATGTTAATATGATTATTGACATTTATCTTTTTTGTAGTTTTAAGAAGCTCATTATATACATTGTCTCACCTTTCAGGCTGAGAGATAAGTATTCCCATTTTACAAATAAGAAAACTTTAAAGAACAGAGGTATGGAAAGATTTACTCTAAGATCACACCCAGCTAATAAGTAAATGTGCTAGGATTCAAACCTGGGTTTTCAGAGAGTGAGTCCAGTGATACATTGATACCACGAGGCTGGTGATAAAGTAAATACTTTTTGAAACAGGATAAGTTCTCAATGAGTGTATAAAGAAAACGTGATACACACACACACACACACACACACACACACACACACACACACACACACACACACACACACACACACACACACAC
>CAUYQU010101058.1:0-16766 GCA_963574635.1 Cheracebus regulus
GGTGCAGGTGGGCTGAGTCCAAAAAGAGAACCAGCAGAGGGCAGTAGGACAGGAGTTGGTTTTATAGGTTGGGGCAAGTGCTCAGTTAAAGGTGGTAATCTATTTTAGGGACAGGAAGGGCGTCACGGATGCATGGTCACTAGGGTAGGGGTCAGTAATCTATCTTGGGAGGGGAAGGGTGTCACGGGATGTGTGGTCACAAGGGTAGGGGTCATCTATTACAAACAGGCATGATCATAAGGGTGGGGATTATCGGTTGCAAGCAGAGGGGAGGGTGTGGTAAATTACATAGGTACAGGGGCAGGGGGTCCTGAGAAACCCAGTGTCTGGGGGGAGATTCTGCAAGGCTGAGCGGGAACAATGGTTGCAGGTTGCAGGTGGAGAGCAATTAGTTGAGGCAGGAACAAGTTGTTTTACTTCTTTCCGTGGTCACCCAGTTACTTGTGTTTACTTCAGACTTCCTGGATTTTGGGGACCATTCAGAGGGTCACCAAGGCTAGAAATGGCCAGGCTTGGACTTGGAGGCCTGACATCCATAGGTGTAAGTCTTTTTCATTTTTTTCTCTTGAGGTGTAGTCTCATTCTGTTGCCCAGGCTGGAGTGCAGTGGCACAATCTCAGCTCACTGCAACTTCTGCCTCCAGGGTTCAAGTGATTCTCATGCCTCAGCCTCTCGAGTAGATGGGATTACAGGTGCCCGCCACCATGCCTGACTATTTTTTGTATTTTTAGTAGAGATGAGATTTCAACATGTTGGCCAGGCTAGTCTCGAACTCCTGGTCTCATGTGATCTGCCTGGCTTGGCCTCCCGAAGCGCTGGGATTACAGTCATAAGCCACCAGTCTTGAAGCTACTCAGGGCATGTGGTCAACCTCTCGAAAAAGTAGAGGGTTAAAGAGTGGGGAGAAGTGAGAACTGAGGCTCACATGGGTCCCACCCTGGCTAGAGACATACCACTTGGATGGCACTGCCCACCTAGCTCTAGGAAGGCCTGAGCTCCCTGCCTTCAGCACAGGTCTTTTTCTTTTAAATCGCCGCAGAGCTGCTGGTTTTCTTTCCTTTGCGCTCTGCCCCATGCTCTGACTCTGTTTCCTCTCTCCCTTTCCTTCTCCCTCTGGCAGTGTTTAAGATTTGCTCTGCTAGAAAGTGACAGCAGTGACCCTTACACAAGGCAGGAAGAGGGGAGTTGGGGGGCGTGGGCTCTGATGGGGATGAATGGGGAGGACAGGGTGGCTACATACCACACAGGAAGGAATGCCCCTCCTCAGCCCTGGGCTTGCTTGCTTTCCTGCAGCCCTCACAGGCTGATATTTTCCCTAAGGACATGTGAGTCATACCCAGAGCTCACCTCTGACTCTCCCCTTCTTCCACCCCATGTGCTGCCTCCAGGTCCTGCTCAATTCAGCTGAAGGCCTATTTATCCAGCACCTCCGCTGTGATGTGTTTAGGAGAGTCGGCCAGAATAAATTACAGAATTGAAAACCCGAGTAGCGTCAAGGCTCTGGGAACTCGTCAGTTTGCTTTCTGTTCCCACGGGTTGGGCGTGAGGCTGCCCTTTTCATTACACCTGCACCAGCACTGGTGTTCTGCTTTGTCATGTTTTAAGAGATGTGCCTTTGGAGGCCCCCTTGTCTCGAAGGGGGCTTTCCTCCAAGTCTGAGTCAGGAAGGAGGAGGCCCAGGTCTTAGATATGGAGGGAAGGCACTTTGGCTGAATGGAAGGAAGGTGGAGATGTGGGGAAATAGGAACTTTGATGCTCTGCTGGCTGGAGTATGAACTGGAGCAAACCTTTTGAATCTCAAGCTGGTTCTGATGTGGCCAATGCACAGCTAATGTGGTTGGCACTATAGTGTTCCCAGCTCTACCCCAGACACCCACTAATGCCCAGAATCTATGAACATGTTACTCCACATGGCAAATGTGATTTTGCAGGTGTGATTAAGTCAAGGAGTTTGAGTTGGCGAGACTGTCCTGGATCACCAGGGTGGTCCCAATGTCATCACAGGGGTCCTTATGAGAACCGGGCAGGAAAGTTTGCACAAGAGGAGAGGTGAGAATGGAAACAGATTGGAATGATGGGACCACAAGCCAAGACACGCGGGTGGCCTCCGGGAGCCAGAGAAGGCGAGAGGACAGCTGCTCTCCTGGGGCCTCTGGAAGGAGCCAGACCTGCTGACCCCGATTTTTGCCCAGTGAGAAATCTTATTTTGGAATTCTGACCTTCAGAATAAATGTGATGGTGCTAAATTTGTGTTTAAGCCACTAAGTCAGTGATTTGTTGCAGCAGCAATAGGAAGCTAATACACCCAGCAGCAATTTTGCCTCCCTGTACATATTTACATAGATAGTTTTAAAGAGATGGGGTCCCTCTGTGTTTCCCAGACTGGTGTGCAGTGGCTATTCACAGGCAAAATGATAGCGACCTAGAGCCTCGAACTCCCAGGCCCAAGTGATTCTCCTGCCTCTGTCTCCCAAGTACCTGGGGCTATAGGTGCACACCTTCCCTGTATACATTTTAAGACATCCTCACCAGGTTTGTAAGGGGGCGTGGATGAGGATGTGGTGGTGGTATGGGCATGCTGGTGTGTGTGATCCCCCAGTGGAGGGGTGAATGGGGAAGGGCCAGGGAGGCACATTATGGAACAAGATGCATCTTCACCCAGATTGGAAACTACAGGCTGATATGCACAGAGCACCCCCCAGCAGGACCACAAGATGCTTAGTGGGAAAATGGGTAAGAAATGATGAAAAGCTCTCTGTTTGGTGAAGCAAGGCCTGGAAGGGGCCCCACTGGGGTTCTCGGAAGCAGATAAGAGTTAGTTCCCAATCCAGGTGCTGATTTTCTGGCTGTGTTCAGTTGGTGACAACTCTATTGAGTCCAGCACTTTTTGGTGTGAATATTATCCTCAGTAAGATGTTTTAAGCAATCCATAGATACAACACAGCACGAGAACACTTTTATGTCTGTGGAGACTCGTGAGGCATAATAAGACATTGCCCATCAGGGCTGGGAGCCGGGCCAGGGAGAGAGGGGCCTTTGTGAATACTCCCCGGGGAAGGGTCTTACATGATCCAACGAGGGCAATGCACCCAGAGTTGAGCAGTGAGAGTTGATCCATGCAACCTCCTGCCCTGGAGCCCCAGAACAGGAAGGAGGGGGTTTCCAGGAGCCCTTGAGAAGCAGAGGCTGGGAGTGCTGTGGGGAGCTTCCATTTGGGTGAAGAAGGCACGCTGACCCCAGTCTTCTGTAGGGTATGCTAGGATTCGGCTGTGAATGCTCAGCTGGCCAGGTGGAGCCCTTGCAGCTGCCCAGTGGTGGGGATGTGGGTGTGATGGGGTGGGGGACCTGGCCTGACCTGGTGGTCTGGAGGTCTCACTGCGATCACCAGACTCAGCAGTAATGGAGTGGCAGGAAAGGGCCTGGATGCCCTGCTTAGACCGTGCTGTGACGGGGCATTTCCAGGTTGGGCTGCAGCAGCCAGGCTGGAGTGGAGGAGGCCCCGGACTTCCACCCACATCCTAGTGAGCCCGGCCCCAGCTGGCCGCATCCTGATGGCTGTGCCCCTCCCCAGATGGCCAGTGAGCTAGGGCTGGGGCTGCCTGTGCAGCAAGGCCAGGGTCCCCCAGGCTCTTACCTTCCCCTGGCCAAGCCCACCTCCGGAGAAGGGACAGAGAGCCCCCTGCTTGGGAGGTGAGAAGCAAGTTCATTCAAAACGTCAGCCTCAGCAGAGCCTCTGCCTGCCGGCCTTCTAGATAAACACAGTGGTGTTTAAAGAATCCATGGGGAGGCATTTTTGCCTGAAGGGAGGGAAGGTTCCAGGTCTCACTCTGAGCTGAACTGGGATCTACCCATTCCCAGGACAAATTAAAGCCACAGTCCACCGTGTCTCAGGGCCATTTCTTGGTTCTTCCGGGCGTCTTGCAACGGGAGGCAGCCACTTAGCTGGCCCTTGACCACGACGGAGCAGCCTTTGGGGAGGCTGCTGGGTCCCCTGCCGGAACGTGGGACTTTATGGAAAAATTGAGCCTACGAGCACACGCAGAGGAAATTCCAGGGAGTGATGCTGACGGGCTTGTCTTGGAAAGCGGCTGGTTACTTTGGCCCCAGCCCAATTCTCCCGCTCTCTTCTCTGCACTGCCCTCCTACCCCCCAACTTTTTCTCCCAAAAGAAAAAAAAAAAATGAAACCAGAGAGGCACAACGGAATCAAACAGAAAAAAACCGACTTAAGAGAAAAGCGACAAGTCCCTAGGGGCATAAAATCACTAGGCCTTCACAGGCGTTTGTCTGTTTGCTGGTTAAAGACTGACAGGCCAGCGCAGAAGGCCACCTACGAGGCCAGGAGCAGGCACGTTAGAAGCTCCCATCTTCTGAGTCCTCACGACCAGCCAGCACTGTCTTTTTCCTTGAGGAGTAGCTCAGCACTCATGTTAAGTGCGGCGCAGTGAATTATCCCACACGTGTGTCCTGGTGTGACCATGCCCAGATGGCCACGCAGCCCACTCCCAGTGCCCTTGGGCCTCCCTGGTCCTCCCTCTCAGCCAGTGGCCTCCCGCAGCTAACTTTCATCTTCAGTTTTATATCCATGGACTCTTAGAGCATGAAACATTTCGTGAGGGCTTCTTTCACTTGCGACGTCTGGGTGGTCCTTCCATGTGGCTGGGGTGGCAGGGGCTTGCTCTTTTACTTTCCTGGGCAGAATTCCATTCTATGAACGTGTCCCAGTTCACTGTGCACCCCGTGGTTGATGCACATGTTGGCTGTTTTCATTTCTGGTCACTTTGGATAAAGGAGCTATGAGCTTTCTTATGCAAAGTCTTTTGGTGGCTGAGTTCCAGGACATGCATCCAATGGTCAACATCCCATCTCATAGATGAGAAAACTGAGGCTCAAAAAGTTTTCCTGCCTGATTCCAAGTCTCAGAGTCAGGAATGGGGCTGGGATTCAAACAAGATGCATGTGATGGAGACCTGCACTCTGAGCTCTTGGTAGTGTCTACATAGGGCACGGTGCTTCAGCGACAAAGTAGCCGAGAACCGCAGGGTTTCAAAGTGCAGGAGATATGTCTGGGTGGGGGGCCCACTCCTCCTCCTCAGCAGAGTGGCAGCTGGCTTATTCCAAGTAGGTTTCGAGCCTTCCCTGCTCCCATCCTCTCTGAAGCCCACCTAAGCCCCAGCTGTGCACATACGGCTGGAGGGAGCCCCCGACAGCTGTATTAAATGTCCTGGGGAAAGGCAGGATCTCTCGCCATTGGGGAAAATCCCTGTAAATCCTGTGACAAACAGCTCTAATCTGGTGTTTAATGCAGAGCCTGATGCCGGCTGCAGCGAGGGAGGGCGCACTGGCCCTGGGGAACACGATCGTGCCAAGGCTGGAGGCGCATTTGGCCCTCTCGAGGCCATTGACCTGCTGACCCTAAGCAGGCAGCCAGCGGGGCATAGGCGGAGGCTGCTCGGCTTCTCCACACTACACCACACGCTTGCTGGCCTTGGGGTGTGTGGGGAGCAGTGAGATAATCACGTGAAATCAGAGCTTGGCCCAGATGAATGTTAGCTGGCCTTAGTGTTTTCAGTTGTCCGAAACTGGGACGCCCTGTCCCACAGGCACCTTATCTGAGTACCTTATCGGAGACCCTGGGGGCCAGATCCATTTCAGAATTCAGAATCTGTTAGCTTTTAGAACGTTAAATCAGTGCTTATGTTGTATGTCATTAGCAGCCCTGTGGGATCCTGGGCCAGATGGGACAGTGAGACTCACGAAAGTTTTTGCAGCCACCGCATGGCATACACAGCCATGAGGTGCCTTGCCTCAGCACTAGTGGCTTTGCTGACCATGGGCTGCACTTACTGATGCCACTCAGATGCATGAGACCTCAGCGTCTGCGAATTCAACTGCACATGCTCAGCACTGCGTGGGTGGCATGGGGATGTGACTGTGGTGTGCGTGTTGTGTATGTGACTTTGTGCAGTGTGTTGTGTGTATGTATGTTATGTGTGTGAATGTGTGTTGTAGATGCAGTGTGTTATGTGTATTGTGTCATGTGTGCAAGTGTATGTAATGTGTGTGTGGTATGTCTTGTGTCATATGTGCAAGTGTGTGGTATGTATGTGGTATATTGTGTGTTGGTTATGTATATGTGTTGTGTGTTGCATGTGTGTGTGATGTGTGTGGTGTGCATGTGGTGTATGGTGTGCATGTGTGTGTCATGTGAATTGTGTGATATGTGCAATGCATGTGTGTGTGTTGCATGTTTGAGTGTGTGGTGTGTATGTGTGTGCTGTGTATGTGGTATGTGTTGCGTGTGTGTGAGCTGCATGTGTGTGTTGTGTATGTGGCATGTGTGTTGCAGGAGTATGTGCTGCATGTGTGTGACGTGTGTTGCATGTGAACGTGTGTTGTATATGTGTTGTGTGTTGCATGAGTGCATTGCGTGTGTTGTGTATGTGGTGAGTGTGGTGTGTGTATGTTGCATGCAGGAGTGTGTTGTGTATATGTTGTGTGTGTTGCATGTGTGATGTGCGTGTTCTGCATGTGTATTGTGCATGTGGGGAGGGTGTTGTGTATGTGGTGTGTGCTGCATATGTGAATGTGTTGTGTGTGTGTTGTGTGAATGTGTGGCGTGCATGTGAGAAGCTGCTGCTCTCTCAGTGGGTCCTGGTGAGCTCAGTTTGCCTAGTGAGTGTCTTTCTCAAGGAGCTTGGGGTCTCACCCCTGGAGAGGTGCATTTTTCTTGTGCCCTCTCCAGCCATTGCCTGTGCTTATGCAAGGAAGGAATGGTCTGTCCCCATGTAGGTCTGACTGGTCTGGCTTGTTGGGAAGGTCTCAGGGCTGGGTTTGGGGTGTGCTTTAGTTGGCTTTCGATAGGTTTTGCCTCACATGCTATCTAGTCAGCTAGTGACAGTAGTGATGCTAGTGAAATGAAACATCCCCATGGCGCCTTATTTGACCTTCATGACAACTCTGTAAGGTGCATGGAAGTTTGCGTCCTGGCTGTCTAACCGAAGGCGATCCAGGGGCCCATGGGGCCAGGCGGCTGAGATCACGCAGCAAGCCTGGCAGGCTTGGCTGGGACTCACATCCTCTGGGTTCCCAGGGCTGCTGGGGACCCCGTGACTTTGTCATCCACCACTGAGTGACAAACCATTCAGACTTAGGAGATGGAAACAACCACATTGATTCATTTCCTGCTCGTGAGCCATACTTTGGGGAGGGATCTGTGGGCACAGCTCATCTCTGCCTTGTGTGGTGTTAGCTGAGGGGGCTCCAAGCTTAGAGGTGACTTGACGGTGGGGTTCTCGAATTTGCTAAAAGTATGTTTACTCACGTCTGGCATGGAGGCTGCTTGTTAACTGGAACCTTCATTAGGCTCTCTCATCTGGACCTCTGCACATGTTCTGCCTCATGGCTGTTTGGGCTTCCTCCCAGCATGGAGGCAGAGTTCTAAGCATACAGAGTGGACACTGGTGGCATTTCTATGGTCTAGTCTTGGCAGTCATTTCTGCTGCACCTTACTGGTTGAGACAGTCATAAACTTCCTTTTGAACCTGGGCACAGGTTCCCCACCACTTGACTGGGGGAGCATCAAGGTCACATCCTAAAAAAAGCATGCAGCCTGGGATATGCTGTGGTGGCCCTCTTTAGAAAATGCAATCGGCTACTGAGGCTACTGCCTGCCTTAGAAGCATCCATTGTCTCTGGGGGATGTTCGGGTTCTCTACAGTCTTCAGAAATCTCCTCCTGGGTCTCAAACCACTGCATGCTGCCTGGGAGGCTCTGTGTACATCTCAGACCTCCTGAACCCTTTAGGCTGAAGATCCTGAGTGGCATTCTTGTTGATGATAATCTTTAAAATAATTTAAAATATAATTTATATTTGTTCATTTTTTAAACAGTATATAAATACAATTAAATGTATTTATCATAAATAAATTTATCATAAGTAAATACAATTAAATTTATCAGAAAACTGCTATAGTGATCATATATTATATATCTATATAATTTTATATTTTATTTATGTATGTAAAACATTTTATATATATTAATTTTACATAATCATTATATAGAACAAATTCTATAATGAATATATTTATATTTATTAATTAAAATATTTATTTATATGAAACATTTTGGAATAAGCATAAAATTTACCACTGTAATTAGTGGTAATATAGTGCCTGCCTCTAAAGAAGATTAGACATTATAACCATATTTGGGATGTCTGTCTAAATATTGGTTTTTCAGAAGTAGTTTCAGTAAGAACCATGCCTTTTCCAGGAGGAAGGATTTTCTAGGGACACATTTAGGGGTATTTCTGGGAAGTTTTAATCAGAGCCATAGGTTATTTCTAGCACAATGGAAGACTTACTGGCTGTGGAAAGAGAGTGATTGGAAGATCTGCTGTCTAAGGCTTCCAACTAGTGAGTTATCCCAAGTTAGAATGGTTAAGAGGTGGGGAAAACCGCATAACAAACAGAAACAAAAAAAGACTCCATGTAGGCTCATGTATTACCTACATGCAAGAATGGACCATTTGGTTTAATTTCTTAAAAAAGTCATAGGCACCCAGAACTGGAAGGAAGTAAGGAGACCAGGTAATCCTGCACATCTTAAACTGGGACTCGCACAGCCCCAAGGGTAGATGGAGTGGGAAGGGGGAGCCGCAACGTAAACACGCTAAGCTTTGATTTTTCCTAGATGCCAAGTAAGCCAAAACATTTCCAATATTCAAACAAACATGGATATTCTTTGGAGTAAGATGTAAAATCTCCATACGTTTTTGGGATAAAACAGAAGACTTCAAAGAAATTCCACCCTGGCAGCAGGCTGGCCTGAGCTAAGATCACAGATGCCCTGTGTCAGACTCTCCGAGGTACCAGTCTGCTTTCTCTGCCCAGAAAGCTTCATGCTTCTGGGCATGCTAGAAGGCCCTACTCTAGCTCTCTGCAACAATAGCTTTTTGGGCACAAAGTGCTGGAAAAAAGGAAAAAAGATAAAAAAGAGGGGGCTGTTGCTTGCTTACTTCCATGAGGAGTTAGGGCTGCAGCCTCCAGTGTTGGGCTGGTCGGAATTGAGATATTCCTGTAGGTGTGAGTACATGCTGGATTTTGAAGCCATTGTATGAAAAAGAGGAGTGAAAGAATCTTATTTATATTGATCACATAATGAAATGACAATATTGAAGGTATGTTGGGCTAAACAAATAAATCTTCTTGGTTTCTTCTTACATTTTTAACACATCTGCTATAAAATTTAAAATTACTTATGTGGCTTACATAGCATTTTTATTGGCCGCTTTGGGTTAGAGCATATGGTGTTTCCTAATGTAAAGGATCATGCAACCTTGTCCTGCATATAGCATCTTGGGGGGCCAGTGTTGGGCAGAACACAGGGTGGAAACAGTGCTTAGGTAAGAGCTGTCTCCTTATGGACCTCCACACAAACCCTGGGCTTTCTCCCCTCCACCCTTGTCCTGGTCCCTTGGTCCTGGGCATTCCTACCTCCCTTGAAGGTCTTAGACCAGCCCGTCCTCCAACATAGCTCAGAGCCCTTTAGGGTCAGAACATTCTTTGTCCCACAACCCCCTACCCAGCTCCCAGTGAATCCCTCCTTCTTGAAAGTCTTCCCATACTCACTCTTTCAATAATTAATGTGATAATTCAATAATTCACCCCCAACAACCTCAATTCTGTTTTTTTTAAAAATGTGATTAAAAACAGCAATGACCTGGCCCTTTTGTTGTTTCTTTGGGATTGCTCTAAGCCTCTCATTGCATGGGGAGGCTGACGGGGAGGTGCGTGCTCAGACTTGTGTCTGAAGTTGGCAGGAAGGCCAGACCCTGGTGGGGAAATCAGGAAGTCTGGTCGTGCCTCACTTGTCCCAACTGTCAGTTCATTCCATGTGTGGGGCTGGAGAGTCCCAGTTTTTCACTATGGTCCAACAGCCTGGGGCAGAAACTCTTGGTTACCAACCCCAAAGCCATGGTCAATGCCTTTTTCCAGCTACAAAGACAGGGTGAGCCAGATACGTGCATTCTCAGCCTTTCTCCCAGCCAGCGTGCCTAGTGACCCTGTTCTGGTCAATAACCCAAGGGGAAGTCTGCAGGGGCTTTCAGGGAAGAGCTTTCTTCTTGTATAAAGGAAAGGAAGCCATGTGAGGGCTCATGCAAAGAGGTCCTTTTTTGCTATTGCAGCCCTGCTCCACTTCCTGCCATTGAATGTAGTTGAGGTGATTGCTGTTGCAGCAGCCACCTTGGGACCATGAGGTGATAACCCAAGGGAGAACAGCAGAGTAGAAAGACAGGGCCTGGGTAAGGATGGCACAATTGTGGTGCCAGGCCAACCCCAGAACAACCTATTTATTGGCTTTTAAAATTCAGATACAACACTTATATTTTATCATTTAAACCATCCTTCATCCTTGCACTGGAATGCTTCCTAACTGATACACACTCCACATTATTGCAGAGAGATAGAACTCATGCAATAGTCAAAACATGTAATATAAATTCATGTTACCACTAAGCCAGAGAGTGATGGTCTCACTGTCCTAAAGCATTGACTGGTGTGATTTAAATGGTCACAGCAACTACAGCTTCTTGAAGCCAGGCCTAGGAGCACATCATGAGCAGTACCTCACTTAAACATCTCAACAGCTCTCTGAGCCAGCCACTGTTCCTTCCTCTACTGTGCAGAGGAAAAATCCATGGTGTGGAGAGGGAAAGTAACATGTAAAAAGTCACACGGCTCTGCCGTCTCGGAGCTGAAGGAGTCCAATCTCAGCCCAGACCCTTAACAACCAACTTCTCAGTGCTTCCTGTGTGTCTTTTCTTAAAGGCAAGGCTGATGTATACTCCCAGCACACATCCTCTCCAAGAAATCCTAGCACAACTGTAAAAAATAGGAAAAGAAAAAAGAAGAAACCTCTTTTACAAGCAACATGCCAGTTCCATTTTCCAAAAACACCAGTTCCCCCACTCCCAGGCAGGCCACCTACTATTGATCTGGGGCTGCATCAAAGATGTCCAGTGTTGTAAGTTTTTCTTTCCTGCAGGTAGACAGTTTCTAAATGGACAAATCATGTTTTTGATCTGAAAATAACACCTAGAAGAAATTTAAAAAAGAAAAAAGTTCAGTAGGTCTATAGGGCTGTCCCTCATGCCAATAAACAAAGGAGGCACGGCAAGCTGACTGACCTCCAGACATGAGAAGTGCTCATCAGAGAAGCTGGGGAGGGTTCCTGAAAAGGAACTTAGCTCTGCTCAGATTTAGCTTGAATGCAGTACGGAGTCATTTTCTAGTCTGAGATAAATGAGGGGAAAATAAATCAGTCTTCTGGAGAGATATGAGGTGAATTTGCTGTTCCAGAAATATAATCCAATCTTGTAAGTATCCTTTGCAGTATAAGTCTCTTAACAGAACAGAGGCATGAAATGGAATCTTTTCAACCAGTGGTTCAGTATTTTTTCTCTTATTGGTACAATCAGAGTTCCCAAGAACTGCCTCCCCAGATTGTTCTTGGTTTCAAATGGGAACACTGATGAATTTCTTTTAACACTCAAAGAACAAGAGAGTGACCATATATATTTTTAAAGTTTGATTTTTTAAGTGGTAGAACAAATGTAACTTGATTCTGAAATTTAATGATGGTAATGACAGCAATATTGAGCATTTTAAGTGCTTGCTGTGTGCCAAGAATTTTGAAAAGTGACATGGACATTAGCTCACTACATCCTTACAAGAATTTTTTAAGTTGGTTCCAATATTATCCCTATTTTGCAGATGAATAAACTAAAGTTTAGGTGCCTTGTTTGAGAGCACACAGCCAGCATTGGAAGAATTTACATTTAATCTTAGGTCTGTCTGACTCCAGAGCTGTGTTCTTTAGACACGAATCTATTTTGAAATAAAGTGTCTTACTTGGGATCCCCATAAGCGTGGACCCTGAGACAAGGATTTTGATGCAAGGGCTTTATCTGGAAGGGCCCCGTGGGATGTGCTGGTGGGAAGCTGGGAATGAGAAGCAGGAAAGGGTCAAAAGCCGGTGGCGGGCACGTCCCTGAGCAGGTTTTTACTATGGGCAATTGAGGCTCAATCTTGCTAGGGGCCACCGGGGGAATGGCTAGTAAGTTTGCCACCTGGGGGCTGAGGACGCTGCATGGTACTCTCTGACCTCTCCTTCTGTTCTTCCTCGGTTGCCGGCTGTCCTGGAGCCCCAACCAGCTCAGCTGTCCCAATCTGCCCCTGCGTGCTCTCCCATGCCCCTTTGCCAGCAACCCTGGCAGAGGGTGGCATGTGCTCATGGTAGAGAACTGTCAGTGTGCACAGGGTGGGGTGTTAGGAGGAAACATGCGCCAGCAGTATCAGCTGTGTGATACTATGATAACAGAAACTGCAGTCCAATGTGCCTAGTAGGAGGACTCACAATGCAACATTTTGACTTCCTTTTGCAGAATTTTAAGTGCTGAAATAGTAACAATTCACTATCACTAGAGTTTGTGTAACTTGGGGATGGCTTGATTTTAGAATGCTTATTAACATAATCGATGAATAATCAGATTACCTAAAGAGATGTTCAAATAAACACCCACTCCTATTAAAACTGGCAAAGAAGAATCCTCACCAGCAGGATCTAAAAGGCTGTCTTCCAAATCAGGAGTTGTGTTCACCTGAACACCACAGTAGTGCCTGTAATCTCAGCTACCCAGGAGGCTGAGGCAAAAAAATTGCTTGAACCCGGGAAGTGGAGGTTGCCATGAGCAGAGATCGTGCCATTGTACTCCAGCCTGGGTGACAGACAGAACCAGACTCCATCTCAAAAAAAAAGAAAAAATTATTTTGAGTAAACCATGTTTAGCTCTGAATTTTCTGTGTGATCTTGGGCAAATATGGTAGATTATATTCTCTTTTAGCAAATGCTCACTCCCTTCTCCCACCTCCCCAGGAGGAGTACATTTTCTCACAAGTTACTGTTAGACTTGGCCTTGTAATTCACGTTGGCTGCTGGGATGTGGGGGGAAATGACAGAGGCTGATTCTGAGCCTGCGTCTTAGGGGAGATCTTGTATTTCTGCTCACTCCTCTGGGAGTTTATGTTCTCCCCAAAGTTTCCTCCTCTCCCCCTGTCACGTACGTCTTTGCCCCCATGTCCCCTCCCACTCATGGACCCACCTCCCACCAAGCGGTGTGTGGTAAGCTGAGTCAAGGCCGCCCAGAAGACGTCCACGTCTTCATCCCTGGAGCCTATGAATGTCACCTTTTATGGCAAAGACTTAGAAGATGCAATTAAATCAAAGATCTTGAAACAGGGAGAAGATCCTGGATGATCCAAGTGGGCCCTGAAGGCCTTCATGAATGTCCTCCTAGGATGGAGGAGGAGGGTGAGAGCACACCTGGAGGGGAGGCCACGTGATCACAGAGGCAGTGGCTGGAGTGTGGCAGCCACAAGCCAAGCACGCTGGCAGCCACCAAACCTGCAAGAAGCCACGGAGGGTTTCCTCTTAGAGCTTGAGGGTGTGCAGCCTTGCTGACACCTTGATTTCGGCGTAGTGAAATGAATACTGGACTTCTGGCCTCCAGAACTGTGAGGGAATAAACAATTCGTTGTTTTCAGCCATCAGTTGGTGGCCATTTATTATGGCAACAATAGGAAATTAATAAAACATGGTAAGAACCTAGTGCATGTCCTCTGTATTTTCATTCCTACTCAACTAATCTGACCTCTATATGCATATACAGAGGATTTTGGAGTGACATTATGTAAACTAGGCCATGCAGCTTATACTTTTCTGTATCATCCCTTCCCTGGCTGTGTGAACAGCACCATAGGCATCCACATGCCCGTGCCTGGGTGCTCTTCAGGGTCCCTGTACATTTCAAGGTTGCATGCATTTCTTAGTTGACCCACGGTCACTTTCATCTTTTATCTCCTTTGTCCGATACTGGCAGGGAGGGGATGGCCCTGCAGGTCCAGAGACCTTTTTCTTTTGCTTAAAGTGTAATGAATCTATGGTGAACTGTGTATGGCTCATGTGATTTTAAATGCACCCCTCAATATTTTTTTTTTTTTTTGAGAGAGAGTCTTGCTCTGTCACCCAGACTGGAGTGCAATGGTGTGATCTCTGCTCATTGCAATCTCCCCATCCTTGGTTCAACTGATTCTCCTGCCTCAGCCTCTCAGGTAGCTGGGATTACAGGTGCCTGACAACATGCCCAGCTAATTTTTTTTTTTTTTTGAGACAGAGTCTCACTCTATTGCCCAGACTGCAGTGCAATAGCATGATCTTGGCTCACTGCAACCTCTGCCTCCCAGGTTCAAGCAGTTCTCTTGCCTCAGCCTCCCCAGGTGGCTGGGATTACAGGTGTACACGACCACTGCCCAAGTAATTTTTGTATTTTTAGTAGAGGCATGGTTTCACCATGTTGGTCAGGCTGGTCTTGAACTCCTGACCTCAATGGATCCATCCTTCTTGCCTCCCAGAGTGCTGGGATTACAGGCATGAGCCACTGCTCCCCGCCTCTGGCTAATTTTTGTATTTTTAGTAGAGACAGTGTTTCAACATGTTGGCCAGTCTGGTCTCGAATTCCCAAAGTACTGGTATTACAGGTGTGAGCCATCCCTCCTACCAGTTCAGTAATTTTTCATGCAAATACACCTACATAAGCACCTCCCAGCTGAAGGGGTAGTGTGTATCATGAAGCATCTCAATCACTCCAAACCTCCTTCCAGCTCCTGCTTCCCAGGTGACATCTTCATCAGAATTTGTGTATATATATATATATATATATGCACGTGTGTGTGGTGTGTGTGTGTGTGTGTATGTATAAATTTTTTTTCTTTTGAGACAGTCTCACTATTTTGCCCAGGCTGGAGTCTGGTGGCTTGAACATGGCTTACTGTGGCTTCAACCTCCCAGGCTCAAACGATCCTCCTGTGTCAGCCTCCTGAATAGCTGGGCCCACTGGCACGCACCACCATACCTGGCTAATTTTTTTATTTTTTATAGAGATGGGGTTTTGCTGCATTGCCCAGGCTGCTCTCGAACTCTTGAGCTTAAGTGATTCACCAGCCTCAGCCTCCCAAAGTGCTAGGATTACAGGCATGAGCCATTGCACCTGGCCTCTTAATGTTATATTTTAATTGACAAGTAATAACTGCATGTAGTGATGTTCCCATGCATATAATGTATAGTGATCATATCAGGGTAATTAGCATGTCAGTCATCTCAAACATACCTCATGTCTCATGTTGGTGTGACAGTGGACAGAGGAGGGATGGGGCCTGGCCTCAGCTCTCCCCGACTAGATCATTCTTTCCTGAATTCCTACTAATCACACACCCTGCACCCCTACCTCACTGACAGCACATGAAGAAAATAGCCACTATCTATTGTTCTTTGCTCTCATTGTGTTTAACCATGCCTTTTCCTGACAGAATTCCAGAAGCTGGCCTTAGGAGGTTCAAAACTGAGCCAGTGTTGTGGTGGGTCCCATCTTGGGAGGGAATGATTTGCAGCCTTGTTGTGGCCAGCCAGACCACCAGGTGACCCATTACTCAAGACGAATATCACAATCAGATATGCTGACCTGCATACCCTCCCTGTCCTGTGCTTTGCCCAGCCTGGCCTGCATATCTTACCTGTGAGGTCAATTCCTGTGCTTTGCCTAGTTAGAAAATCCCTACCAGCGTTTTCCAGGATGTCAGCTGGGGGATCCTCGTGCCTCTGCTGTCTCCCTTGCACTGAAGCACAAGCTCTGAAATGAAAGCCTTCTCTGGGAAATCTGCCTGGTGTGGCGTTAAGTTCCATGACATGGGCGGCCAAACAGCCTGTTGTCTATAACATTGGGAACATTCAGTATCTTCCTTCTAACTATTTGAAACTACATATTATTATTAACTACCGAGGTCCTACAGTGGTATATATAGATTCTAGGACTTACTCCTCTAATCTAGACCAGAGGGGTTTCTATTGCATGTTCTTGAACTGTGTATAAGTGGAGTCACACAGAGCATAGTCTTTTATGTCTGGTTTATATGCTGAATATAATGTCTGTGCATATCACGCGCCATTTATTTACCTGCTTGCAGGTTTGTAGGCATCTGCAGTTTCCAGAGTTTGGTACGTTGACTAAAACTGCTATGAACAATCTTTCTCAGCATCTTGTGTACACATGCTCTCATTTCTCATGCGTGCATACCTACCGGTAGAATTGTTGAGTCACAAGGTCGCCGTATGTTCAGCTTTATGAAAACTAGCAGTTAACCAAAATGACAGCACTGCTTTACACCAGCAGCGTATGAGGGCCCTGATATCTATGCTTTCATGGCAGTTGGTCTAGACAGTCTTTTTGGGTTTTAGCTGTTCTGGTGGGTGAGCAGTGTTATCTCAGTATTTGCATTTCCCTGATGAAAAATGATGTTTAGCACTTTTCATATGCTTATTGGCTATTCATATCTTCTGTGAGTTGCCTTTTCAAGGCTTCTGCTTAATTTTTAATTAAAACCTTGTATTTTCCTTATTGATTTGAAGTTCTTTAAAAATTTTTTTTTCAATTATTAAAATTAAAAATATTTTTCCGTATATGTCTTTTTTTTTTAGGAAAAGAGAGAAAAGGAGAAAGAAAGAAAGAAAGAAACAGCAAAAGAAAGAAAAAAAGAATGAAAGAGAGAAAGAAAGAGGACGAGAAAGAGGGAGAGAGAATGAGATTCTTGTTTTATTGCCCAGGCTAGAATGCAGTCTAAAAATGGGTATTAAAAACCTCTTTTATGC